>APFE030846215.1:5016-74870 GCA_000404065.3 Pinus taeda
CGAAGAACGACTTTGAAAGGGAACAAATGAAGAACATTCCATATGCTTCGGCTGTCGGAAGCCTAATGTATGCTCAAGTCTGCACAAGACCTGACATTGCATTTGTTGTGGGAATGTTGGGACGATATCAGAGTGATCCAGGTTTATACCACTGGAGAGCTGCAAAGAAAGTAATGAGGTACCTTCAAGGAACCAAAGACTACATGCTTATGTATAGACGGACGAACAACTTGGAAGTAATTGTCTACTCAGATTATGACTTTGCTGGATGTGTTGATTCACGCAAATCAACATTAGGTTACATTTTTATGATGGTCAGTGGAGCTGTATCATGGAGGAGTGCCAAGCAAGCCTTGATTGCCACTTCCACTATGGAAGCCGAGTTCGTCTCCTATTTTGAGGCTACTTTACATGGTGTATGGCTTAAGAGTTTCATTTCCGGGCTTAGAATTATGGATTCTATCTCTAAGCCATTGAGAATATATTGTGATAATTTAGCTGCTGTTTTTATGGCTAAAAACAACAAAAGTGAGAGTCGAAATAAACACATCGACATTAAGTATTTAGCTATAAGGGAACGTGTTAAAGAAAAGAAAGCGATCATTGAGCATGTGAGCACTGAGTTGATGATCGTTGATCCTTTGACTAAGGGCATGCCACCATTTAAATTCAAGGATCATGTAATGAATATGGGACTTGGTTCCGTTATGTAGTTTCTCATTGTATGGACAATGTTATTTTAATGAAATTCTTAATTATTGTGATGTTTTTTCTCATATTTATGTGCACCTTAAGTTGATTTTAGAAAATTCATTTAAGAAAGACCAAGAATAAACATAAGTTTTATTCATTAAGAAATTGTTGCCACATCAATTATAATAAGAATAAATACATAGTAATACATGGAAGATAATACTCATCATTAGAGGACTTATCGCCATGATTCATGTATCTATTACTTAATATAGATTGTCAATGGTTTTTAAGTTGAGACGTTAAGTTTGGAAGTATGGACCAAGTGGGAGAATGTTAAGCTCCATTAATTTCTTTTCCAATTGTAACCTACAGTTATGGAACTAAACTGCAGTCTTTCCTTAATTTCTGGAAACCAACTGCAGCAATTTCCTTAAATTAAGGAAATCAACTGCAGTTAATTAATTTTCTGGTTGGAGCTTATGAAGTGGTCCATTACTCCATCTGGAGTTCTCCACCTTGATCTGTGGAACACCTGACACATAGCCATTAGAAGCTTTATGGAAGCTTGGCTATAAATTCATCTATTTGGTCCCCAAGCTTGTATCTCAATCCCCTTCAATTTTTTACACCATCTAGCTGAGAAAGCAAAGCTTGGAAGTGCCTTCAGATTTTCTGTGATTTTTTCTTTTTGCTTGGATTGACGCTGGAGTGCTGTTTCAGTAAATAAAGCAAGTGGACTGTGGTTTGCAGCAAGAGCGTTATCAATGGCTGGAGGTAATCCTGGGCATTGAAATTTCATTTTTAGATTCTTTATTTCTGCATATAGAATCGTTGTTAAAACTTTTAACATGCTCTGATACCAATGTTAAAAGTTTTAACAGCGATTCTATATGCGGAAATAAAGAATCTAAAAATGAAATTTCAATGCCCAGGATTACCTCCAGCCATTGATAACACTCTTGCTGCAAACCACAGTCCACTTGCTTTATTTACTGAAACAACAGATTTTTCATGGCAGGAGTCTTCATGGAAGTGAACAATAGTTGATGTATCCAGCGGTTTGGTATCAGAAAAAATGAAGGGTAATTGTTGAAAGATATCTAATGTTAAAGTTTTTTATTTCTTTTTTTCACATTTTCTAGACATGCCTCATATTTCAATTTTTCAATTCTCTGAAAGGCAGATTTCCAATATTTATTCTACAGTAGCAATGTAGATCAGAACTTAGGGCAGAATATTTAGATGGTAATATATATTCAGGTAGATGCCAATATTTATAAATAAATGTAATATTTAGTCATGTGGATGTCAATATTTTTATTCTAAAGTAACAATGTTAAGTTATGGGATCAGAACTCAGGGCAGATGCCAATATTTATTCTACAGCAGCAATGTACATCAGAACTTAGGGCTGAACATTTAGATGGTAAGATTTATTCAAGTAGATGCAAATATTTATAAATACATGTAATATTTATTCTGGCAGATGTCAATATTTTTATTCTACAGTAGCAATGTTATTATATGAGATCAGAACTTAGATGCAAATATTTATTAGGTTGGATGCCAATATTTTCCTTTCTTTTTTAAATTCCGCTGGTAAGACATGTCCCAGTGATTGAATTCCACATGGGCTTGTTTGGGCTGGTTAACATGCGTTTTTTTGTCAGCCCTTGCCAACATGCTTTTTTGCCAATTGCTTTAATCTTGTCCCTCTCTGTCAAATGCTTTATCCTTTCTGGTTTGGATGACCCTATTTTTAATTCTTGATTCCACTGATTTAATAGGTAAATAAGTTTCTCTGTGGTTTTGGAAATTTAATGATTGTTTTTAATTCTTAATTCTTTTATTGTCAATTGCTTTAATCTCGTCCCTCTCTGGTTTGGATGACCCTGTTTTTAATTCTTGATTCCATTGATTTAGGTTTCTCTGTGGTTTTGGAAATTTAATGACCGTGTTTTTAATTCTTGATTCCATTATTCTACTATTAGTCATAATATGGTGGAAGGAAATCCCCAATTATGACGCCGATTTTAATAGGCTTTACAAACATAACGATCGAGGGCCAAAACCTCCATATGTGGGTTTGCTCCAAGAAAGTTCGTAGTTTGAGTGACTAAAACCTTGGGTTCACAAGCGCAGTTTCCTCGCCCTCTACCGATGGTACCTTAGTTTTGACCCCTTATGTAACACTTTGACCAACAATCTCATCTGGGTGAAGCTACCAAATCTTCCCCTCGAATTCTGGTCGCAGGAAACTATGGAGGAGATTGGGAATGCGATTGGGCGTTTCGTCTATGTGGACCCCTAGTGCACTGGAGAAAAGGACAAGAGAATCTCTTGGATTCTCATTGAGAAATCTTTCCGGGGTGGATATCCCGAGTTCCTGGATATTAACTGGTGGAACCTCCACATTCAACAGCGCCTTGATTACTGGGAATCCCCTTTCGCTGTGCTGCCTGTCACCATACAGGTCATCTGCTGAAAAATTGCCCCCAACTAAAGCACTCCCGCCCTCGCCGCCCTCTTCGCCGCTCTGGTCCACCCTCCTCATCTGACCTTTCCTCCCCCCCTGATCCCCCGACTACACATCTCCCCGCGGCCTCTCCCGATCCCCCTATCTTCCCCTCATCACTCACCCCCTTCCCATCCGCCCCCTCTCACTCTTTCTCCCCGCTCCCCTGCCCCCATCCCTGAACCCATCGAACTGCTGCCATACCATCCCCCATCCCCCTATCCATTAAAGATTTCTCTTTCAACACTTCCCCCATCCACATTACCTCCTCCACTCCCTCCCCTGACAAGACCCTTCTCTCTCAACTCAAAGGAAAGGGCATCTACGATTTCGTTACTCCCGCCAACTCCCCTATGTCTTCCCCCATCAACCAACTAGACAGCGACCTTGACATCTTCCTATCCCGTAAATCCCTCGAACTCGAACCCCTCACCATTCATAAACCCCCTGCTCCCGGCTTACCCTTCATCAACTCGGACTCGGCCAAAACATCACTGTCAGAAAGAAATCTCATGGAGGCAGCAGACACTTCCGGGGCCGAACCATTGTCATAGAACATGGCGTCCAAAATCTCTCTCTCATTGATGTTCCCATTCATGACCTCTCTGTCTCACAGCCCCTTAGAGCAAATGTGGCTGGCGAGCCCTCCAAATGAACTTCATCATATCACTGAACATCCGGGGCCTCGGCGTTGAACCCAAATTTCTAACGCTCAGGGACTTCTTCCGCTCCTCTCGTCCAAGTATCATCCTCATTCAGGAGACCATGCGAAATTGTGAGGCCTCCCTCACCTACTTCAGAAAACTTCTTCCATCCTGGCACATGGTGGCCACAGATGCCGATGGTCTCTCTGGTGGACTCGCGACTCTCTGGGACCCTTCTCGTGTCAATCAAAGGCTTACAAATGCTTTGCTGGTATCTTCATTTCTGCCACTGTCAGAGGCATCGGCATCCCTCTGAACATTCTTAATTTATATGCACCCTACAGAAACAGGGCCCTTTTTTGGTCTAATTTTTTCTCCTCTGCTATCTTCGAAATTGAACACCTGATTATTGCAGGTGATTTTAACCTCACTCTAAATTCTAACGAATGCTGGGGACACTGTAGGCACCTCAACACTCTTGCAGAATCTTTCAAGCTTGAACTTCTCAATCATAATATCATTGATATTGCTCCTCGCGAGATGCAACCTACATGGACAAACGGCAGGACTGGACGCGACTTCATTGCCAAGCGGATTGACAGAGTCTTAGCACACGTCAGCTTCATTGATTTTCTGGGCATGCCAAGTCTTTCCACCGAAAACGTTATGGTATCAGACCACCGCCCCATCGTTCTCTCTTGGCTGGACCGCGGCGCAAAAAAGGGATATCCCTTCAAATTTAACAGTACTCATCTACAAGACCCTGCCTTCAACGAGCTCATCTCTTCCACATGGGCACAGGTTTTTACAGCTCAGCCGCTCTTCCCTCTTTGTCAAAAGCTACAGGCGCTAAAACACACTGTCAAGATATGGGAAGTAGCGCAAAAAAAAAGGATCGGGCGGCTCTTCTCCTTATTCAACAGGAAATTGATCTCATCATGTAGGAGACCGACAACTCTCCCCTCACTGTCAACATGAGGAACCGCATTCACTCTCTTGAGGGTAGGAGGTCCGACATACTCAAGAAGCAAGAGGCCTCTTGGCGGCTCAAAAGTCAGGCAACTTGGCTGCGCGAGGGTGACAAAAATACAAAAAAATTTCACAAGTATGCCACCTCGCGCAGAACCAAGAATGCCATTTGGCAAATCAAGAATGACAATGGTGACATTTTTGTCTCCCAGCTCGACATATCCAGGGAAGCTGTCTCCCATTTCCAGAAACAATTCACGCGCAGGCTAAATGTTGACTTTCAGGATCTCCTGTGGGGTATTGACTTGGCGCCCACCATTTTTGACGACAGTGCCAACGATGTCCTTTTCAATCCAGTCTCAGAAGAAGAGCTCCTCCGCATTATGAAGTCCTTCCAAAAGGACAAGTGCCCAGGTCCCAATGGTTGGACCATCGAATTTTTTATCCACTTTTTTGACATCTTCAAGGCGGACATCCTCTCCATGGTTGAGGAATCCAGACTTTCTGGCCTCATTCATCCTCACACCTCCTCGACGTTGATTGCTCTGATCCAAAAGAACGTTGATCCTGAAACGTTCAAGGACTACCGCCCGATCTCCTTATGCAACATCACCTTCAAGATCATTACAAAGATCATTGTAGAACGAATCAAGGGATACCTGGCCTCCTTCTTGTCACAAGATCAATACGCCTTCCTCCATGGTAGGAAGATCCTGGACGCTGTGGCAAACACTCAAGAATGCCTCTTTTCTCTCCATGCCCGTCATCAGGTTGCGGCAATCATGAAAATTGACCTTCACAAGGCTTTTGATTGCATCGACTGGGGGTTCTTGGAATGCTTGCTGGCCAAGATTGGTTTAAGACCCCAAAACATCAGATGGATCATGGCATGCTTTTCAAATGTCAGCTACGCCGTTATTGTCAATGGCCTCCCTACCCCTTTCATCCAGGCACAGCGAGGCCTGCGACAGGGCTGCCCTCTGTCACCTCTGCTGTTCATTCTTATCATGAATTCGCTGAGCCTACACATCAATAGAGCTGTGGCCAAGGGGCAATCAAGGCGGTCAATATTTGCAGACAGGTACATATATCCCATAACCTCTTCGTCGACGATGTTCTTCCGTTCACAATGCTCTGTCGAACTTCTTGGAACAGCTTCAAGGTCATTCTTGATCGTTTCAACAACGCTTCTGGACTCTTCATCAACAAGTCTAAGTCCATGCTATACCACTACGATGTGGACTTGGATACTGTGACTTGGATCACCCAGCTCTTCGGCATAAATTCGGCCCCTCTTTCCCAAGGCCTCAAATACCTCGAGTTCCACCTCAGGCCCTCTGGTTACTTCAAGCTTGATTGGGTTTGGATAACTGAAAGATTCTATAAACGAATATCCGCCTGGGAATTTCGATATCTCTCTCGCGCTGGCCGGGTCACCCTCTCACATGTCGTTCTGCTTCAGCTGGTGGTGTACTAGGCTCACCTTTTCCACCTCCCGACCAGCATCCTTAAACAGCTGACATCGATCATTGCAAATTTCATCTGGGGCGGCAGCAAGAATCGGTCCAAGCTCCACTTGACCAAAATGAACAGGATCGCCGCGCCAAAAAATTTAGGCGGATGGGGCCTGAAAGACATGCGCACCTTCGGCAGATCCCTCACTTGTAAAACTCTCCACAGAGGTATTTTCGGCACTGGGCCTTGGATTAAAATGATCCAACACAAATATCTTAAGGGACGAGAACTACATTTCTGGTATCGCAGAGGCGCCATTGGCATTCGAGGAGGCTCTGCTATATGGCGCAGCCTAAAATCTGTTGAACTTTATTTTCTTTCAAAGCTCAAATGGAATCTACATTCTGGATCACAGATTCTCTTTGGCATCAATCCGATTGCCAGCAAGCAATGCATCTTCCTACCTGATCATATCATCGCCGCCATTCATCATTTGGGTCTCTTTACATGGGATAAAGTCATCCTGGACTGGAACGGATCCTCCCTCGTTTGGAAGACCGCAGAACAATCGGCCTGCCGCCTCCATTAATCCCTGTCTAATCACAAGTTCTCTCATCTTTGTAGGTATCTGGAATTGTGTGCAGTGGTCCTTCTGACCAACTACACTGGTTCTCTACCAGCTCCTCCGCCGCCATCAGTGTCAAAGACATTTACTCAGATCTCATCTCCACGCTGGCCCCAGTTTCTGCTCCAGTTTTTCCCACAACTTTTTGGAAATCTGGATGCCCGCCAAGGATGATTTACTTTGCTTGGCTCCTCTTCAAAAACAAGAACCTGACCTAGGACAACCTGAGAAAACGGACATGGCACGGTCCCAGCAGATGTTCCATTTGCGAAACAGATGAAGAGACAAATCACCACATCTTCTTTTGTTGCTGACTCACTCAGGACATATGGTATGAACTTGCCCGTCTATACAGTTTTCCTCACGCTGCCTTCGACATTGTGCAGGCTGCTTTCAACTGGTGGTCTTCTCAACATGCAAAATGCCGCCCACTTCACATTATCACTGTATGGTTTATATGGCGCTGGCGAAATCACAGGATTTTTGACTCCACAAATGCTCCTCTCCACTCCATTCTGCCCTGCATATGTTCTCTCTATGATTTCATTAGTAACAGCACATAAATCAATGGATGGCCTTCAGCTCTTCCACAGGATGATCTTTATGCACCACTCCATTCTGGACATTGTTTCAGTTTCCACATATGTATTTTCTTTTAACACTCTTCCCACTGAACTTCCTATGACTGGCGCCTATGTGGCACATGAACTACTGGAATTTGTATGATCTCTTATATTACCTTAATATAACATGCAGCTTTTTCTTCTGAAAAAAAAAATCAGGACTAAATTCTTATGGGTTTTGACACATTTATTTTGAAAAATTTCCTCTGAATTTCAATCGTCGCCAAATACGTTTGTAAGAGAATTATAAGTAGTCTTCTAAAAGGTAGTGTGTTATATTCAAAGTCTTGATCCATTTAAAATGGCATTCGATATTTTTGACCTTCAGTGCTTCGGAACATACACTGTCCGTGTCTAAATTATAAAAAAATATAAGCTTTGGAAATTTTGTCAGTTTTCATTAATTTTAATAGAACACTTTGGACTTTCCGAGCATGCAAAGATTTGTTCTCATCGTCATCGCCATCATAGGGCGAGCTAATCAATATCATTAATCATTTTGACTTGTGAATTGCGGAATGAAATTGCAGGCCTTGCGTGTGTAAATCAAAGCATCTAACATCTTCAATATACAGTTCCCACCTCTTTTTGCAGTATAACAATCAAAGGGAATGCTCTTTGAAAAAGATGATAAACCAACTGCACCCCCCTCTCGTGCTCTGCATTTCGTTGCAGTGGCCATTTGAAAATCTACTAAGACAAGGTATTTCTTCAACACTCGATTATTTGGAAATAGTTCCACAGTGGATGCTATCAATGATCCATTTGATTGATCCATTTGACTGGAGAAGGAAAAAGTTGTTATTTTGTATTAATTTTACAAAATAACATTACACTGAACATAGTTTTTTTTAACTGTATTTTGGATTTTTTTTTGGGTTCAGTGGTGGTTAAATTATTGAACAGTTTAATGGTTTTTTTCTTTTTCTTTGAAGATATGCTCATTCATTCAGCGACAGTTATATGGCGTCTAATTTTCCTTTTTAATCCATTAAATTCCCCAATAAGTGGCTTAATGGTTTTTTTCTTTTTCTTTGAAGATATGCCCATTCATTCAGGGACAGTTATATGGTGTCTAATTTTCCTTTTTAATCCATTAAATTCCCCAATAAGTGGCTTTGTATGATTACTTCTACAGACTTTGGGCCAAATATTTGTTGGCTGCCTTAATCTATTTTCAGTTTTTTTTTTTATAAGACTTCGAAAAAAAGCTATGCAAGGTCAATATTTCCAAGTTGCAGGTCCAAATCATGAGAGAGCATTATATAATGCAATTAAATTGTATTATGTACCTTATCATATATAACCCAATGTGTGAATCCCCAATGTGGTGAATCCGATGAAAGGTACTTGAAACTTACGTTTCATATTATGTATCATAACGTTTAGCAACTATTTTATTGTTTTTGTTTTATTTATATATTTATACAACCTTAATTTATTTTTAGTTTTTTTTTTTATCTTATTAGCCCCTGCTACATGTAACGAATAAAAATAAAAATAACATAAATATAATGTAAAGATAATAATCATAAATAATAGTTAGTTAACCTAGTAATTAAGGTGAAAGAGGCATGTCTAATAGGACATGACTCTTCATGAAGAGACACTTGCTTGGTATATAAGCAAGTCTCTCGTTCTCATTTGAAAATCATTCATTGTCATTCTTATTCATATAAATATAATATTTATATCCTCAATGGATAACTTCATATTCCAAGTCTTTTGGAATAATTAATTTATAGAAGGAACTTTGTTCGCTTCATTTGGTATAAGAGCCTTCATCAACCTTGTTGTTGTTATAATTGAAGCGTTTCGCCACACATTGGGAGATTCTCCATTTTTTAGGTCTTTGGCCATTTACTTAAAAAAAAAAAACTAAACAAACAAACAAACACTTTAAAAACAAAATCAAAATAATAAAAAACAAAGAAGAAGGGTATATAAAAAAAGATGAAAGGAAATAATATTCTGAAAAAAAAAAAAAAAAAAAAAAAAAAAAAAAAAAGAAAAAAAAGAAAAAAAAAAGGTTGCAAAAATTAAATAAATAATAAATAATATATTATATATATATATATATATATATAATATATATTATACATCATTGATAAAAAGTGCATAATAAAGATAAGTGAGAACCTTTTCAAGTATATTTAAGACTTTTTACGTGGAGAAGCCCGTGGTTTTATAAACCAATAGTAATTACCCGTGGTTTTGGAAACCAGGGGCAAGTTTTACATTTTACGTGGAGAATATAACCCATGGTAATTGCCCATAGTATTTTAAAAGTAGAAGATATTTTGATAACATTGGAGAAAAAAGTGTGATCTAAATAATTTTATCGTTCAAAATTAAAGATTGTGACTGTACCAAGAGTCACGTCTCATTCTTCAAATTTTTTGAGAAAAAAATATTATTATAATTATAAAAGTGATACTATATTAAACCTTATATTATTAATATAAAAAGGAAAAGCGGGTGTCTTTCAAAAAGTATATATAAATTTATTAATTATAATTTTAAATATATTATAAATTAAAATTATATAATATATAATATATTAATTATTATATTAAAAAAATTATTATTATATAAAAAATTCTAGTTAAAAGAGTGAACAACAAAAGGAAGAATGGAGAAGAGGAGAATATTTGAAATATTATATAATATATTATATATATATTATATTTTATAAGAGAGAAGTTGGAAATTATATTTTATAGATAATAGATTATATATATATATATATATTAATAATTATAATATATTATAAGGGAGAGATAATATATCATATAAAAATTGAAAAAAATCATTATAGAAAAAAAGGGAATATAAAAGAAGTGAAGAAAAAGAAAAAAATATGGAATCCAAGAGTAAGGAAATAAAACAATTAATTACAATATTTGAGCGGATTGAGAAGAGAAAGAGAATGGATTCCTTCTTCGATTCTCTACATCCATCATGACTTCCACACAATGATGTCATCCAGTGTACCGAGAAAGTGTAGCTAAAAGATCAAGAGAATGACAAAATAGCCAAAATTCAACAAATCAAGGAAGTGTTATAATGCGAACATAAAAATCTTGTGGATATACATTACAAAGAAATAATGGAAAAGGATGAAGAAATTTCTCGTCTCAAGGACCACGTCGAAAAATTAATGGCACAAGTGAAGAAGACTAAAGGCTCAAAAAAAGAATTCAAGCAGCATTTATCAGAACAATAAGAGGAAAATTTACGTTTAAAGAACCTTAATAAAAATTTATTAGAACAAATCAAAGATCTAAAAGATGGAAAACTTAAAATTCAAAACACTGAAAATAAGGTCGATGAATAAAAAACTAAAGAACTTTTATGTCTGAGAAAATATAATCAAAGTATGCTCAATCAAATTAAGAAACTTAAGGAGGATAAGCAAGCATTAAAAGATAAGTTGGAACAAGTCACTCAAGTAGAAGTATCAGAATCTCCAGTCGCAACCATTCAAGTTGAAAATAAGAGAACGAATACCGATCCCGTGAATATGACAGCTCAGGAAGACATGTCAATTGAAGAAACGACACACGTAGATGTTGCAGCTCAGACTATGGACATCCCAAGTGAATGTTCCATAACCATCTTAACAACATCTTCACCAGAAGAAAATCTAAAAACTTTATATCGACATATGAATCATGAGAATAGACAAATCAACCAAGATGTGTATGAGGACCATTCAAATTGTAGACAACAAATTAATGTTTCAGAGAATAATGACGTAACATCAATTCCGTCTTATGTTGACAAGTCGTTAAGAAATTTTAGTGATCAGAATGCTATACAGAAGATTAATCTGGGATGGTCTGATTCCTTCTCAGTGCGACAATTTTGTTTGTCACTTAGAAGATCATACCAACTTGTATTGACGAGGATGACTATCCCAAGAAAGAAAGACGTTGAAGCAGAAAAAGAGATCAAGCCTTTTCATCAACAAGCTTTGAGGACAAAGCTTTTTGAGGAAGAAGGCAATGTAACAAATTAAATATATAAATAATATGAATATAATGTAAAAGATAATAATCATAAATAAGAGTTAGTTAAGCTAGTAATTAAGGTTGAAGAGGCATGTCTAATAGGACATGACTCTTCATGAAGAGACACTTGCTTGGTATATAAGCAAGCCTCTCATTCTCATTTGAAAATCATTCATTCTCATTCTTATTCATATATTTAATATAATATTTATATCCTCAATGGATAACTTCATATTCCAAGTCTTTTGGAGTAATTAATTTATAAAAGGAACTTTGTTCGCTTCAATGCACGCACGACAAGGGACTATAGTAATCGAAATGTGTGTTAGCATTAGTCCTAGTTGCAGTTAACCTAAGTTTTTAAGAGCTAAGATTTTATCAACCAATGAGATTTATGGATTATTTTTCAAGGACCAATAACATTTTTCTCCTTCCTCAATTACATTATTCTCCGTCCTCGGGAAGAGGCCAAAAGCATGGATAGTAATTATATATTTGATTCATGTTTGTCTGTTGCAAACTAATGCTAGCATTAGTTCCCCTATATTAATTGGTTTATTCTGGCAAATATGCATATATAGGTGAACTGGGTAAATTGTGGCTTTCATACGACATTGCCTAATGTTTAAAATATTATATCTAATTTATGTGGACTCATCTCTTTTGCCTAATGTTTACAATATTATATCAAATGTTGTCGTGTCATGAGTTGTGAGCATGTTAGCATGCTTCCCACAGCTGCCAATCCCCTGTTTATCCTTTGTTTGAAGCTCTGTTTATCCCTATTTGAAGCTTTGTTCAAAACCAGAGGCCACAACTCAATGTTGAACCACAAAGCTAATATTCTCTCGACTTTGTTTGCCTTTGGTTGCACCATTCGCTTTTGGTTGCACCATCTACACTAGGTGTCTTGTCTTGTATGAAGATTACACGAAGACCTTTACCTGCTTATGAAACTAGAGGTCAAGCCTATGGAGTAGGAAAAATAGAAACAACAATTACTTTCCATTTATGGGTGGTCGATTAGGAACAAAGGGAAGAACAATGGAGCAACAAGAAACAACTTTACATTCTTTACTATCATTTCTTACACAACCAATTTTCATACTGCATTCACTCTTTGTCATCATTTCTTCATTCTGCATTCACTCTTTGTCATCATTTCCTGCACAGTTAATTTTCATTTATGAGCTTGCAGTGAACACAACATTTTAATTTTTTTTGAAACTCTTAAAAGCTGAGATTAGAAACAAAGCAACTCACCTCTATACCAAACAATAAAATTTTGCACTCAAAACCCATAAAAATATCTTAACTACTCCATACAATTTAAGTTCGTAATGAATGCATAATACATAAAAATATTTTAACTACTCCATACAATTCAAGTTTTTAATGAATGCATAATCCACAAATTAGCAGAAAATATTGAATACGTTGTTGTACAGAGCATACAATCTTTAAACGATAACACCATATGATGTTTGATGTTTCAACCATTTTACTAGTTCAACGTGAATACGTTGTTGTACACAACATACTAAATTACAACAAACATTAATGTTATATAAATCTGTGAAAGAAATTTGAAAGAAAACATACTTGGAATCATGCACAATTAAAGGCATTCTGGTTCTTGGTTCCATTTCAACTTTTGACACTGAATCTAAAACCCAAAAGAACTTCTAGAGGTGATCTTTTACCATCAAATAGACTGGTCAGCAAAGGTCCCGACCTTAAAAGTTGAGAGGTTGCGGTTAATGAGGTGAATCCCTACGCTTACCTACCACCACCGCGCCAACACCACGAACAACAAATCCAGTAGCAAGGCTTCTTGCAAAACAACTAGTTATAGTTTGTGCAACAGAGGTGATAGGAAAACTTCCAAAGAGGCCATTTCCGGGTATTCTATTACATTTTACCCCTTTCTTTGTAGATTGAATTTTTATGACTTAATACAAATTTGGACTCAATAAAAACTCTCTAGAGTCACATAGCCCTATTCAATGTATATAAAGGTAAGAATCAGTCAAATGGTATACCTTATACAACATTGACGAGCTAGTTTAGGAATAAGTTCTTGTTTGGGGCTTCTGGCGCAAATGGTATACTTTAGAGAATATTGACGCGCTGCTTCAAGAATTCTTTCACGAGCATTGACGGGCTTTGGTTTGCGGCTTCCAGATAGGTCGACACTGTGTTGATACCTTCATTTTTTTTCCAAGAAGATAAAAACACTGGATACCTTCATTTCCTACTACAAGAAAATGTTTCACCTTATCGCATGTTGCTTCAAAGTCGATCAATTCAAATGTTTATAGGAGTTAAACATTCATCTGTCCTCCATCTGCACCATCACAAAACCATCAAATCTCTAAATATTCATTAAATAACTGGCATGAAGGATTCAAAAGACCATAAAACCATTAGATCTCTAAATATTCATTAAATCTCAGCGCGAAGGATTGAAAAGACCATATATTTAGTGTGGAGGGAGAGGGGATACGTGGGCTGCATGCAAGCTCCGGTGCCTACACCCAAGTTATATTTTTCTATATTTAACTTTATGTTAATTATTATATTTAATTTTAATTTTTTTTTTTTTATTTTTTTTTTCAAAAAGCTGTAAATTTTTTGCTTGCTCATATTTCCTGATAAACCCAATATAATAAGTGATTTAAAGTTGTTGAGTAGAGAAGGATCTGTCCAAGCGTTGTATCCCTAGTTTTGAGGTTAAGTGCATAGATTACTGATTTGGGCGCAACAAAGGATTCAACTATCTCTGCTTTTGTCCGAATGGATTTATATCATCCTTGATAGGAATCTGGTGTTGAAAATAGATGGATCATAAGTCTTCATGTGTGGGTCACTTGGACAGAGACCTGCTAGATGGTAAAGATGTTATTGGCTATGAACCTCTATCAGATTATTTTCATAGGGGGGAGGAGGCAAATTGTTTAGAACCGAAAAATATCTCCCCTATGTAACACAATGGGATTATTGCACTACTATGTTTGCAGAGGAAATAAAGGTAAATGCACCTAAAATATCAATCGGGAAATAGGTATCCCAAAGGGCTAGCTATAGCAAGTTGATAATGCTAAATGTTGGGTCGTATAGCTTTTTATTATAGCCTGGGTTTTTTTTATCTCATGCCGAATAATCGATGCTCAAACTTTTTAATTCTTATATTTTCCAAAACTCCATTCTCTTCTATTTTTTGGAGATAAGGAGAACATGATATAGTCTAATTCTGACTAACAGGTAAATGACGATGATGCTAATAAGTTATATCACTGATCGTTTACCTATGACTATTAAAAATCTCACCTATAAAAACGATCTCCCATCCCCGATTTCGTGGAATGAAATAACACTTCGGATCACTTTCAAAAAGTATTGCTTTGGGAGTAGCGTTTATGCCTGATTTAATACACCGTTGTTGATTTGGAAAACACGAACGATTGGTAAATTTATAGTATTTATTCTGGAATTTGTATCTTGTCGTATGGAAAATTGTTGTTGAGTATTTAATTGTTCATAAATACAAATTTTCTTTTTATGATTGAATGATATGAACTCCCGACCTATTAATATTGATCGTCAATGAATGAAATAATTGATAATATTGCTCGGGACGTTACCGATATCGGTGATCGAAGATTCGAGAAATTAAAATCAATTCAAGTTTTAACCTTGTCTGTCCAAAGGAAACATAATGGACGAACATTCTGACCGATTAAAGATTTCTCCTAACCAATTCTTCAGATCAGTTTTGGATTCGATCAGAGAGGACTGATGGGTTGAGACCATACCTTTCTTCTGGATGGATCATAAATTAGGATCAAGATATTTATAATTTGATTAGGAATGTCATATGTATTATTGATTAGAGTCTATTATCATCCAACGAAATTATAGACTAGTTCATGTAATTCCCAAATCCATTGAAATACAAATATTTCAATCCAATTAGGTATGTGGATAAGGTCAATATTTTTTGGTGAATGCAATCATGAGTCAATATATTGGAAATTCGCGTGCACATAATGAGTCCACTTGGATATCTTTTTTTTTCCTCTAATAAGTATGATGAGAGGTATAATTCTATTCCTGATCTTATAATAGAACATCATTAGATAATGGAAATAACAAACTAAATATAACTTTTGTGTATCTGAGAAGATAAAGTTATAAGGGGTTGATTTATTATGCTCAAGCATACAACTATTTGAGTTCTAGGTGCTTTCTTCATTATCTATTGGTATTACAAGTCGAAACATGGTTATATGACTTATGCATTGCCAATACTGCATACAGTCAATTCAAATTTAGTAGCATATTCATATTATCTTAAAATATAGCCAGGGCAATTCTTTACGATCTTTGTTATTAGCTTTGTAGCCGCTGAAACAGCTATTTTTTCAGGCTACTGAACATCGTATCATATATCAATTCGTTATTCGATTCAAATTTCATTTGTCGAAATTGGTGATGAAGTATCGTATTATCGGTACTATTCTCAGGAGATAATATATTTCTATCATGACCAGATCTATTCAAAATAGATATAAGTATTATACGGTCGATCAAAACCTTATAAAAATTCATTAGGAAAATTACTGTCATTGATTGGAACATATTTCCGAGGTGGATCTGGGGATCGAAATGATCCAAAAAAAACAAGATCGGTTCCAAATTTTAATGGAGATTACAATTTATTGATTCGTTTTTGATATTCATAAATATCCCGTTATTAGCATCTTTATTGGCATATATTAGAAGATTTGGGCCTATATATGAATCTATCAAATAAAAACTTTTTACTAACTAATTGGAGATTCCAATGGCACATTCGGTCAAATTTATGATATGTATTGGTTGTACCCAATGCGTACGAGTGTCCCCACAGATTGTGATTGGAAATGATACCCTTGGGAAGGATGTTAAAAGCTAAGCAAATTGTCTTCTTGCTCCAGAACAGAAGACTGCGCAGGTTGTAAACGGTGTTGATCCGCTTGTCAACAGATTTTGAGTGTACGGTTTAATTTATGGCATGAGACACGCGCATATGGGTCTAGGCTTACTTTGTCATTATTGCACAATAAAAAGGTTAAATCTATTTCATATTCATATTTTTTTTATCCACTGATAAAAACCCATACTTGATCCAAGATCTCAATCAAGTATGGGTTTTTATCAGTCGATATGCAAGGTATCTTCTATAATGAGAAAATTACCTTGGCTCTCTCAACTATAATTGTTGGTTTGCCTATATCTAGGGTTCCTTAGTCCCATTATTTCCCACCCTAGAGAGGGTAATGATCGATTCGATCGTAGTATTCTGGGGTATTTGTTTACTCTAACTCCTTTTCATTACATATACATTTCATCCATTACATTTCCAATTTGAATAAATTAATTCAATCCAATTGAAAGAATAAAGAGTATAACTAGACAGATCTTATTGATTTTCATTGGATATTAGGAATTGACGGATTTTCCCTCAGACCTATTTGACAGGATTTATTAGCACTTTGGCCATTTCAGTTGCTTCGCCAATTACTCAAAATCCTCAATTGTTACATTTACTAATGTTAGCAATATATAGTAGCCAATTAGGATCATTTTCTCCTTGGTATATTATACCTTTATTTCCTATGCGGGAAATGGAATAAATTTTCGTTCATCCACTTCTATACGTACGGAGAGAAGGGGGGAAAGACGTTCTATTTGGCCATATACAACTGCGAGTAAATTCTATCTTTCTCGCACTAATTCCAGAAGCTTTAAGTATAGGTCTCTAAGATCTCATACACGAACATTAGGTTCAGGAATATTGTAATACTTGAAATAATATTCTATTTAGGGTTCTTCATTGCTTATACAATAAAATCACCATTTTTTCCTTTACCTAATACTCATGGGTAAACATATTATAGTACATATATGATTTAGTAAGCAAATTTCCATTAAAAAATGGGAATGGGTTAATTCAAACATGGAATTTTTACCTCATGCTCATTTTATATTTCTTTTCATTGTGGTTGGTAATAATAAGAGTGGCTTAGATTGTTTATGCAGCTCCAACTTCTTTGGGTCAACAAAAGTGGGAAAGGAGGATAGTCTTCACTATCATATGGGTTTTGCAATTATTGGTTCCACGATAGATACAAGTCTCAATGGATCCATTTGAAAATGATCTTTCATGAATCAATTGATGCAATATTTTTATTCTTAATGGGAACAATAATGATAAGTACTCTTCTTCTTGATGAAATAAATGGTAAGGTTATACTAACTATGTCCAATAATTTTGAGATGGCTTATCTTGCATTATTAGAAATCAATGGTTTCGTGGCAAAATCTATGATATTTTCTTCCCAAGAAAAAAAGATATTGAATATTCTTTTGACCTTTCAAATTGAATCATTGTTAGTGCAATAGAGACAATTAAAACAATATGAACTCACATCCACTTTGTCTATGTTACATCAAATGTTCTATATAATTTGAAAATATGACGAATCCTTACTTAACATATTATGGACTAAGAGAGATCTTCATCCTGATTTGTCTCTTTCTTCCCATAATAGGTAGTTATTAGTGATTATCTCAATCTAGTTCTCTTTCTATCAGGTGATGGGGTAAAAGTTAGCTCATCCTGATCCTTCCATCCATAAATTGAATGAAAAAGTTTGTTTTTTGTACTTTCTAACTATTACCTATATAATCTAATCAATTCTCTTTCTTCACTTTTGAAAATTTAATGAAATGGACCAAATCAACAATTATTATTTTATTTATTTTTTAAATGAAACATATATGAGATTATATTAAAATTGTCTAGATGAAAGGCCATAACCTTTTACAATGTGTTGACTTGTTGACTCTGAGTCTAGTTGTAGACTCCATTCTAAGATTAGTCTGACCTTCCTCCTTTTACAAAAGAAATGTCCATATAGACTATACTTGTATATCCATCAAAAGGCACCTTGAACTTTGACAAAATGACACTGCATAAAAATTAATTAACTTAAATGACCTCTACCACCTATCAATTTGCATTATTCTTTAGAATTGCTTATTGGCATAAACATGTACTTCATATTTAGAACCAAACTCTTCATGGGATTGGATTATATATGGGACCTTCCTCATTAATCACTATTAATCCTTGTGCCATAGTTGTTCCTTTATTTGCCAATTGGTCAGCATAGGAATTGAGATGAATTTTGACATGAATAATTTCAATATGATCTATTTTTAATAAATTAATATCATAATTTAAATATTATTTTTCAAAAAATAGTGTTATATCGTTACCTTAAAAATATTTGTTGTAATATATTAATAAATGAATATCATAATTTAAAATATTATTTTCAAAACTAGCCATTTAAATATAGTCGTTACTTAATAATATTTGTTTTAAATAAGTAAATTAATATCATAATTTAAATATTATTGCTCAAATATAGTCGTTACTTGAAATTATGGTCTCTACATTGCTCTCTATTTAAGCTTTTGTCATGGTCTTCCTCTTCATCTAGTCCTCATGATGAAACACACTTGTTGGTTCGAAACACGTCGGCCAAAAATTTCTCTTATTTGATTTCTACTGAAGACTTTTCTTAATTCATTATGGATCACAAAAGCCTGAATTCAAAAATGATATGTTTGTTCAATTAGAAGAGTTAGTATTAATTACATTGCATAAAGGTTCTGAGAGCATTCATTTCGAATTTCACCGGCTTGGTAAATAACAATCATGAAGTCAACCATTAGATGTTGAATTGACTTAGAGATGGTTCAGTGAAGTCCTTGCCACAGGGCTACTTGGTTGTTAGTCAATGTGCCTATTCCCCAACAAATTTAAGCTATGTTTCTCCATCAGGTCGAAGAATTATCCCTCTTGCTCCAGCCTCGCCAGGGTTACCCTTTGACGCTCCATTAAAGAACAATAAATATTGATTTTGGTCTCCAATCCACTATTGAAAGTCGTTCAATTCCATTATGAGAAGACAAGGCTTGGATTTAGAAATTAAGTATTTGAAGTTGATAGCATGAGCTGGAATGAGACTTAGCTCGAGTTATTCTTTCTCTTGCTAGGCTCTAAAACCAGATTCATTCAAACAGGCCGACGTGTCCCGAATCCAACGAATCAGACATGATTGTGCCAATTCGTGTCCAAAAATCAGGACACGTCATGTCCGATTGGGACACGATCGAATCTGGATCGTGTCCCAATCAGACACATTGTGTCTCAATTTCTGGACACGAATCCGAAAAAAAGGGACCTGCACGGACATAAAAAGGTGAAAATTCATGTTCTTTTCATCATTTTCACTCATCTCTTTTGCAATAGGTGGTTGTGGGTTTGTTGTGAGGAGTTTGGAGCAAGGAGGAAAGGGTGTGGGAGTGTTTTCAAGGAGATTTAAGCAACAGGTATGTGCATTTCCTCTTTATTTTTTTGCATTTGTATTACAACAATTTGCATATGCATTTCTTTTACAAATTTGTACATTTTTTGTTTATTTTTTACAGTATTCATGGCTCAATCAAGGGTAGCAGGTAAGTTGCAAAGGAAGGGGAAGAATATCCCCATTAGAGATGCCCCTCCTCCCCTAATTTCATTAGAGTCTGCTGCAAGTATTCCCTCTATTGCAAGTAATGTTGAGGGAAGACGTCCTCCTAAAGGTAACATTGAGAAATATCCTTTGTGGAAATATGTCACAAGAGAGGAAGGCCAAGCAGCAAGGTGAAGGGAGGAGGTAATGTGAATTGAAGATGCAACTTTTACCACAATACTTTCACAAGCACATATTTCTGTGTGAAAGGCCATTTGTTGGCTTTACCATGTTGTGGAGTTGGAGCTTGTACAAAAGTTCCTTTACACAAGAGGAAAGAAATGGAAAGAGAATTCAATGTTGGTATGGAAAATGTGGCTGCAAATAAATAAAAAACCAAGAATGATGACCCCCTTCTATATTTTAGGAAAGGAAACAACAAATTCCCATTTGAGAGTTCTAGTGGGGGACAAGCAGCAAAAAGAAAGGCAATTTCACTTGGTCCAATGGACAAGATTTTTCAAAAGGAGAAACAGGAAGAGCTTGATCTCACCATTGCCTTTTTCTTCTATCAAAGCTTCATATCCTTTAATGTTGCACGCTCACCTCTATTTATTGAGTTGTGTCAAGCTCTAACTTAATGGGCTCCATCATGGTATGTGCCTCCTGGTCCAGAGAAGCTTAGAACCACATTGTTGACGAAGGCAAAAAAAGAGGTGCAAAAATTTCTTGAGCCTATTAAAGAATCATGGCCAACATCTGGGGTTAGCATTATTTCTAATGGATGGACAAATCCATAACGACACCCACTCATCAACTTCATGGTGGTTGGTTTCCTTGAATGGTCCAGTTCTCTTGAAAGAAGTGGATACACTTTGAGAATACAAGGATGCACAATATATGGGTGAGTTGTTTAATAAAGTTATTGAAGATGTAGGTGTTGATTCTTATGTGTAAATCATTACAGATAATGCACATGTTTGCAAGGATGTTGGCATGATTGTGGAAGCTAAATATCCACAAGTGTTTTGGACACCTTGCCTTGTCCATTCATTGAACTTAGCACTGAAATCCATTGCTTCTGATGTGCTTTAGCTTGGTAACATTATTAAGGATGCACAACATATCCATAACTTTTTACAAATTCATACAAATGCCCTCATTATCTACAAGGAGTACATCAATCTATCATTGTTGAAGATTGCAGATACACGGTTTGCCTCTTCATTCATCATGTTGAAGAGGTTGAAGGAGGTCAAGACCGCTCTTGGGGCCATGGTTATTTTAGAGTTTTGGTCTTTTTGGAGAAAGACAGATCAAGTAGCCTCTAAAAGAGTGAAGGACATAGTGCTAGATGATGCTTGGTGGGAAAGGGTAGATCTACTTATTCAAATCATGGAACCCATCATTTATTTGCTTTGATTTATAGATACATACCAACTCATCCTACAAGAGGTTTATGAGGGATGGGATTCTATGATTGATTCTATGAGGAGCCTTATTTCACAGAGTGAGCGCCCCAAGTATGAGACATCATGAGAGGCCTTCTATGGTACTATACAGGATATTCTTGTCAGCAGATGGAACAAGAATTTCACACCTTTACATTGTTTGGCTCATTCATTGAACCCAAAATACTACAACCATGAGTGCCATATGGTGGACCTTCCCACAGATTCCCTCCTCACGTGGATGGTGAAATCTCACAAGGGAGGAAAGATGCATTCAGGCGGGATTTTCAGGATAGAGCATTACTTGATGAGGTGGAGGATGGCTTTGCGAATTTTCCCACTGGCACTAGTCGATTTGTAGGATATGATGTGATTAGAGACATGGGGGCTAAGAAGCTCTATTCTTGGTGGGAAAATCATGGGGCAAAAAGCCCTCCTCTACAACAGTTAGCCATGAGGCTTATCTCTCAGGTGACTTCATCCTCTTGTTGTGAGAGGAATTAGATCACATATGGGAATTTGTATAGTGTTAAGAAGAGCAGTCTTGAGCATTCCAGGGCAGAGTCAATGGTGTATGTGCACACCAACCTTTGTCTTATTTATAGGTAGAGGGAATAGTAGTTGAAGGGAAAGACAATGATGTGAGATGTCTTCCGTGATGATATGGGTCTGGACAACAGTATTGAGTTGGCATTGGCCAACATGGATCTCAATGATCTAGTGCTAGATCCTATTAGATTTTATGATGGTGATACTGTAGATGGGTCATCCTCCACACCAGTAGATACAGAGGCAACTTTGGATACAGGGGAGGAGGATGCACCAGAGGAGAGCAGTGGTGACCATGATGATGAGGACAATGATGCTGATTTTGATGATGACTATGAGGATTGATGACTCATGAGTCATGAGCTACCTACTGCCTTGAGGCTTGTATACTTGTAGTTGTTTTGTATTTTCTATTTCTATTTGCCATTGGCATTGCACTACCTATGTAACACATTTTTATTTTGATGACTTCATGAGAAAGCTACAACTGCCAATGTCTTTATCTTACTATCTTTCCTTTCTCCTATTGGATCATTGATGAATTGAATATGTATCATGAATCATGATTTATCATTTATAAATTTAGAATTTATGATTTATCATTTATGTGACATGTCACAAATTACAATTGTATTTGAATTTTGTACGTACTATGCATGCTATAATATTACTAACTTACTTTGTAAACAGTAAAACTTACATCTAGAAGAAGATCTATGTTTGAAATCAATGAATTTGTATCATGAATGAGAATTTGTGTAAGAAATATCTAATTATTATTATTATTATTATTATATATAACGTATTCGAACGTATCGTATTCTAGGGGGTCAATGTGTCTGAATCCGACACTCGAATGCCTGTATCCGACAAATCCTGAATCCACGTGTCAGGTTACTTAGTTGTTGTGATAAGTCATCAATCTCTTCCAATGTCTTCCTGTTGGTAACCTTGAGTTGTGATTGATTCAAAAATCATCCCCATAGCCTTAGAGGTAGTTGATCAGGAGAGATATGTTTGTTACTAAATATTGAATGATTCTGAGCAATCCATGTGGCCCAACATAAAACTTTTGGGGCTATCACACAACACCGAGAGATAGGAGAACCGCTCTTCCTTTTCTAGGGAAGTTGATGTGGCCCAACATAAAAATTTTGGGGCCGTCACATAATACCGAGAGATAGGAGAACCGCTCTTCCTTTTCGAGGGAAGTTGATGTTTCTAGGGTTCAAACATTTCCACCCAATCCTCTGAAATATTATGGATGGGTTTGATCTTAGAAAGCGTAAGGACATTGTTTAACAACATGAAGGGCCATAAATGTTTTGTTTCCTCAAATTCTCTACAGTTAATACCTCTCCATGGACGAGCTCCCAATAAAGCAAATTAATTTTGGTAAGACAATCCAGATTCCAAAACCTTTTCCATATTCGATTTGGAGGTGATTGTATAGCACTCTTTAACATAGACATGTACCTTGCTTGAACATGGTATACATTACTCTTACATCCATTCCAAATTCTTCGATCCAACTTTGACGTGGATACTAGAACATATCCTTTCAACGCATTGACCAGCGAAGGCCAATGAGATTGGATATTGGATGGGATATCAAGACAAAGCCATCCAATACAGGCCTTGTTTGCATTCCAAATGGATATATCCATGAGCCTCTTAATCTTGTTAACTTACATCAATGATACAAGGGATTCCATCTCCGCATCGCCTGATGCTATCCCAGGGATGAGATTTTGTCCTTCCATAAATAAGTGTGACTACCATTACCATATTTCCACTCGATCTTCTCCAAAATAATCGGGGCAACCTTTTGACATGGCTTCTAGATTTGTGAACCATAATTGGGCCAAGATTCCTCTTTAGGTCTTATTAACTGATTCTTATGGAAATATTTCCTGAGGAAGGCCAATTTCCACCATTCTGAGGAAAATAAGAGTAGTTTCCATATGATCTTTGCTCCCAAATATTTGTTCATTAACTCTAGATATTTGATTGCGAGACCACTATTTTCTTTGGGAAAGCACACAATCTTCCAATTAACCAAATGAAATTTGTTGTCGTAATTCCTCCCTCCATGCTAGAGAAATTTTCTGAGGAGGCTTCCAATTTGACTTAGTATTCCTTTGGGGGTTAGGAGACCCGAGAAAATGTAGATGGGTAAGGTTGATAATATAAAATTGATTAGAAATTCCTTACCTGCAATGTTTAAACATTGCATTCCCCACGATTGAATCCTCTTTAGGATTTTACCCAACACATCTTCCTAGTCTTCTGCATTGGTTTCTCCCAAAGAGATTGGGATACTGAGGTATTTGAAGGATCTCCACTCCAAGGTTGAGGAGAATCCCAAAAGCCTCTTAATCTCTGACAGCATTACAACCGAGCAGTTCCATCCATAAACCTAAGACTTTTTCTCATTAATATTTCCTTTAGATAGGTTGAGGTAAATGCTTAATATCCGTTGGAACCTAATTGCAATGATATTTGACGCTCCCCCAAGCAGTAGAGTGTCATCAACAAATTGAGAATGGTTTATGTTTTTGACATTGCAAGCGATGTTTAGTCCCACAATTTTCCCTTCTTGCTTATCCTTTTCCAAATTTTGACTGAAGCTTTCCGCCAGTAGAATATAGAGGAGTGGAGACAAAGGGCATCCTTGTTGTAGACCTATAGAAATGGAAAAAAAAAGGAACTTGTCTCCCATTTACCAATGGAGCAATCCATGGATAAACTATGCAAACTTTGATCCAGCTTATAAATCTTGTACTAAATCCCAATTTTTCCAACATTAAAAAGAGAAAGGAGTGCCTCACTTGATCGAAGGCATTTTCCATGTCGAGCATGATGACCATCCCCACTTCACCAGTGTTCTTGCTCGAATGGATAGCTTATTGCACTAAAATGATATTATCCAAAATATTCCTGCTTCTCATAAACCCCCCTTGATTTTCATATATAATCCTTGAGGCAATGAATTGAATCTGGAGGCTATTATTTCCGTTAGAATCTAATAGGTTGAGTTACACAAATATATGGGATGAAATCTTGAGAAATTGACTGGGTTTGAATCTTTGGGGATGAGAGCAAGAAAAGATGAGTTGTTGCCACCCCCAAAATTTTTCTTTCCTCCAAGAACTGTTCATCATCCACAACAGATATTTTTTAACTGTGTTCCAAAACATCTTGTAGAAGCTAATGGAGAATATGTCTAGTCCACGGATTTATCTGGCTCCAGAATCCAAATCGCTTCAAGGACCTCCTCCTCCTCCATATCTTGGATCAATGACTAATTATGGGCTTCAGAGACTAGAGTGGGAAAACACGATAGGAACTCTTGCGCTTTGTCCATGCTGATCTCTTCAGTTTCCTAATGGAGAGACCAATAATGGCGATGGTCTTCCTATTTGATATCTTCATAGTTGTTAATTTTTTGTCGCCCTTCAAGAGCAATTTTTACAGCCCTGTTTCTTAATTCCTTGAGTTTATCTTTCTTGTGAAAGAATGCTTTGTTTAGGTCACCTACTTTAAGCCACAGGCTTCAGGATCTCAATTTCCACTGGGCCTCCTCCTACTAATTCAATATAATTATTTTCCTAGAAATCTCCTCTTTTTCGATGTGTGATGTCTCCACTATGAAATTTTTTATTGCTTGTTGGTGTTGCTCCACCATTTCTTTAATGCATGCTGGACATTTTTCAATTCAGTCTCCCAAACATAAAATGGGGATCCCACGGCATGTATCCTCCAAGCATTTTGAATTATATCAATAACCTTGTCTTCTTATGTCTAAACTAGGTTAAATATAAAGGGAAAGAGGCCCAGATCTCGCTTGATATCAATTAGATGGGCCTATGGTCTGAGATTCTGCTGGAAAGAATACATGAGGAGCATTCTAAGCTAGATGTTAGCTAATTTATATGGATTAAAAATTGATCAATCCTCGCTACAACCACTACAACAAAACCCTGTTATTAGCATCCATTTTTGCTTCCTTTTTTGCGTCTAGAGCCCATTTTTTGTGCTATTTGTGTCCATTTATCAAATATGGTGCAAAACGTGATGCACAAATTGCATTGAGTTTTGCACCAAGTCCTACACCAGGTTTTGCATGAGGTTTTGCACCAAGTTTTGTACAAAGTTTTGTACCATGCTTTGCACCAAGATTTGTACCAGATTTTGCTTCAAGTTTGGCACCTAATTTTGTTTCACCGACTTTTGCATCCTCTATTGCATCCACTTTTTTGCGCCTATGTTTGCATCGTTTTTTGCATCCTCTTTTGCTTTGCTTTTTGCATCCATTTTTGCGCCAAGTTTTGCGTCAAGGTTTGTGCCTAGTTTTGCATCTATTTTTTCATCTACTTTTGTTGCATCCACTTTTGCATCTTGTTCTGCATCCACATTTGCATCTTCTATTGCATCCATTATTGTGTCCACTATTGCATCCACTTTTGTTGTGCCACAATTTACACCTAGTTTGGGGCCTACCTTTGCACCCAATTTTGCTTCTAATTTTGGATCCACGTTCGCATCCCCATTTGCGTCTAAGTTTTCATTTAATTTTCCATCTATTTTTGCACCCTTTTTTGTACCCAATTTTGCATCAAGTTTTGCATCTACTTTTGCTTCAAATTGTGTTTCATCCATTTTTGTATCAAATTTTGCATCCACTGTTGCACCCATGTTTACATCCACTCTTGCATCCCTTTTTTCATCTTCTTTTGCATCAAACTTTGCTTCTTTTTTCGCATCTATCATTACATCCACTTTTGTTGTGCCACAATTTGCACCATGTTTTGCATCTATTATTGTACCCACATTTTCTTCCACTCTTGCATCCACATTTCCATCCTCTTTTGCATCAAATATTGCATCTTTTTTTTGCATCCAATTTCGTGTCGGGTTTATGCATGAAGTTTCGTGTCTTGTTTTGTATCTACTTTTGCATCTACTTCTGTTGCATCCATTTTTTCATCCAATTTTGTGTCCACATTTGCACCCATGTTTACATCCACTTTTTCGTCCTTTTTTGCATCTTCTTTTGCATCCAAGTTTGCATCTTTTTTTTTTGTCTATTATTTCATCCACTTTTGCATCTAATTTTGTTGTGCCACAATTTGTGCCATGTTTTGAACCTACCATTGCACCCACATTTGGTTCTACTTTTGCATCCACATTTGCATCATATTTTGGGTCCAAGTTTGCATCGAATATTGTGTATGTTTTTTCATCCCATTTTGCATCCACTTTTACATCAAGTTTTGCATCTCATTTTACATCTACTTCTGCACCTACTTCTATTGCATCCACTTTTGCATATAATTTTGTGTCCATTGCTACACTCATGTTTGCGTCCATGCTTATATCCTTTCTTGTATCTTATTTTGCATCCAATTTTGCCTCCTTTTTGCATCCAAGTTTATGTCCTTTTCTACATCCTTTGTTGCATCCATTTTTGTTTCACCACAATTTGTGTCAAGTTTTGCACCTACTATTGTATCCATGTTTGATTCCACTTTTGCACTCGCGTTTGCATCATATTTTGTGTCCAAGTTTGTATTGACTATTGCATATTTTTTTGCATGCACTTTTGTGTCAAATTTTGCGCCTTGTTTTGCATCTACTTCTATTGAATCCACTTTTGCAACCAATTTTACATCCATTGTTTGCACATGCACAGTCTATTGTTATGGTCATTGTTATTTTTTTCTTAGGGTTTGATCTAAAGTGTGTATATTTCCTTTCTTTGTAGAGTTTTAAAGGTTACGAATAGGAGCATACATGAGAAGAAAAACAATGTAAAAAGCTGGTTTGGTTCTATTAACCAGGTTGATGTTGTAGCTAATCATCGTGGTAGGCAAGGTTCTGCAACCAATCTACAACAAGGTTTTGAAGACAAGGTATTCGCCTTCTCAGCGACCTCTGTATTCTCCTCCTTTCCAACATGATCTTGGATTAGCTGCTAATTAGGACCGTGGTTCAAACCTAGCCTCCCATCATCAAACACCATTTGGTTACCAGTTTGTTGCCCCGTTGCTGCAAATAGTGAAACTAGTGTCAAGTTCAGGATGGGTTGTGGTAGCTCAACAATCTGCAGTTAGAATATCTAATGGGCATGCCTTTTAATATGCTATGATAGCTCCAAATGCCTAGGATACTCCCCGAGAAACAAATTCATCAAGAGATGAATTGGATAGAAATGGTAATGTATCGGATCCACCTTTGTTTGCACAGATAATTCCGTCAAGATTCTCTTAGGCCAGTGCATTTGACAAAATTTCATCTTGCAGATGGAGGTCTAAATGACCTTCAGGTGTTGAACATAATTCTGAGCAATTTAGAAACTATCATCAATGTTTAGATTCATTGCACGAAACTAGAAAAGTTTGGTTGGATTCTGGAAATTTTACCTATGGGATTAGTGAGCGTAATAACATTGACTGATGAGCTAAAACCCCAACTAATGTAGAGAAAAGTTTCTAAAATGAAAAAGAGAAGTATATTTTTGATGATTGCAGAAGAAATCATTACAAGGACACTTTTCCAGATACTGTCAGAGATTTGTCAACTCGTCTGGCATGGAATAATGCAGTTAAACCTTGTCTTAGAAATAATGACGACGACAGATTTGTCTTCGCAGAAACTAGTAGAGAAAATTATGGAGAGTTTGCACATGCAAATATTGGTCATAACGTAGAATACTCTGGCTATGGAGATGTTAGTAGGAATAATGTTGAAGGGCTCACAGACATGGATAAGAATGAAAAACCCTTTCTTACAAACATATTCGCAAGGAAAATGTCTCTTGTATCTGACCTTATGGAAGGTAGTCATGTTAAAAATCACCTCAAAGGGAGGACCTCACTATCCCCTCAAGATGAAAATGGTTTTGAAGCTGCTTGGTATTACTATAATCACTACAACAACAAAAAGTCATTGGTGAGGTTCATGCTTGTGACGGAGCTTTAAGGTTCGTCACCAATATCACATATGGTGACGGTCCTTTAAAAAGTGTTATCGTAAGTGCATATAGTGATGTTCCTTTAAGGTTTGTCACCAAAGTCATTTTCAATGACACTTTTGGTGAGGGTCGTTAAAGGCCCATCACTAATTCTCTCTTTGGTGACACTTCTAGTGATGATATTTTATTGACCCTCACCAATGCTCTTTTCGGTTACTTTTAACGGCGGTCAAAAAATGTTCGTCATCATTGAATTCAAACCTATTAAAACTTTCAAGCAACAGTTCTGCCTCTTTCACTTTCAGTTCAAGGAATTGCTTGGATGATCAATTCGAGTCCTTTTTTTGTTTTTCTTAATTCCCAGATTTAATCTAACCTTGAAAATAGAAACTGAAGATCAAATAGTCCCCTTCTGTTTTATTTATTTTCCACATTTGTGCTAACCTTCAAAGTTTAAATTGAAGATCAAAGCTTGTATTCAAGCTTCATTTAATTTTTCCTCCACTAAGCCAATCTATTAGTTTTGAAGGTCATGCTAATTTTCATTCATGATAGCTCCTATTTTCTTAATAAATTTGGATTTCCCTTTGTCGATAATCAATTGTAGCTCACCTACCAAAACCCAATTGGTTAGGGGGTTCCAAGCTTCCCCTTCCTTTGAAATTTGGTGTATCCTTTGTGTTATACATGTGTCTACTCTTTGTAGGTGGAAGTCTTATCCTAGCACAAAGGGGGTCCAATTTGGTCTGTTTTTGTGCTTTTTAAACTAATGGTTTTTCGACCTATTGAGGATTTAAACAGAAATATTGATGTAAGGAACGGAATTGTGCATTTTTTAATGGCTCTTGAGATTATCTTTTTTTGAGTAGTTTAAATGATAGACTTGACTTATTTGGAAAATTACAGTTTGGAATTTGTACTTGTTTTTTGACTTGTAGGGAAGGTTAGTATAGTGAAACTTGTAGTTGAGGGCCAGAAGGAGAAGGCTACTTCACAACCTATACCATCCTCTCAAGTACAATTGGGACCATAGGTACAACAAGGTTTTGCAACAATGAACCCAAACTTTCTATCATATCCAAGGTCACAACTACCTCCTCTTAATCCACAAACATATCCTACATGACTACCTTCATATGCTCCACAATCTTCTTATGTTACACAACCTATATATGGACCTACAATTGTAGGACAACCTACATATACAAAGTTATGTGTTGGTCATGGAGCTGTAGCACCAACGTAGTACAACCCCCACTATAACCAATATACGACCTTTCAACTTCCACAGTCTAACCAACCTGGATTGCCTAGAATAGGTACCACAACTGCACCTATCCCTCCATACTATGGTACCTCATGAAGCGATTCTTGAAGACATGACGATCAAAGATTTTCCTCCTTATTGAGGATTAAGAAAGTTAATTATGGTCTCAGTACTTGAAGTTCCCATTTTACTAGAGAAATAATTGAAGCTCTATTTTAATTTTTAGCTCTTTAGAAGTATCATTTTTTGGAGGTATGTATATTTTGGGAAGCCCATGCTAGTCCTATGCACAAGATCTCGTCTACTCCATATGTTCAATTTTTAATACTGAATATACCTGTCCTCTAGGATTTTGAATCTTTATAGTTAAGTTATAATGCCCATTTTTTTCCTTTATATATTGGAATTCTATATTAATTTTTGAGGGATTATGAATAGTTACATTCCAAAGGTATGTATATTCATGGAACCCATGTGAGAACTGTGCACTGGATCTCGTGTTGGCTTCATCATGTTCAGACTCTTTGTTGAATTGCCTACTCTACTTGATTTTGATCTTTAATCATCATAGTAGTTATAATGCCTCTTTTTGTTAATTTTTGCTATAGTTGTATACAATTTTTAAGTTCTTGAGTGATTTCTTTCATCTGCAAACTTGTATTAAAGGAGCCATAGAACATTAGGACTTTGGGTTTGTACTTTGGTTAGCCTAAAGTTTAAACAATCAACTTTGATGCTATTTTTTAGGTGGTTGAGCGTATTAACCATGTGAAACTTGCTTCTTTGTTCTAAAACTAAGCCAATGAAACCTATAAGACTTTACAAAGTTTTATAATTTAATTAAAGTTTTAGAATTTAGAATTTATAAAATTTGAAGGTCTAATTATGTGCAGGGTGTTAGCTCAATGGAAAAGCGCCTGCTTTACAAACAGGTGGTTGGTGGTTCGGTTCCATCGTGCCCTAATATTCATAGGGAATGGCGACGATCTCTACCCATCCCTATATATGTATCAATAGTGAGGGTTGTTAAAGGTCCATCATCAAAAGTCATTTTTTATATATGAAATGGTGACAGTTAATGAATGTCGCCATATATACACATTAATAGTGAGGGTCATGAAAGGTCCATCACTATAAATTATTGTTGTTCATATGAAATGGTGATGGTTAAAATCCGCCATTATAACCATTATTTGTAACAGATCTTGAAATTCACCACAACACCTATACTTTTGGTGATGTGACCTTTGGTGACATTCAGTTTTTGGTGATGGAAGTTATTTTGACCATCACCAATGAGATTATGGTAACATTTTCGACCAGGAACCAAAATATGAAAAGATGATGGTCAACAAATGTTGCCATATATATGCATCAATAGTGAGGGCCATGAAAGGACCATCACCATAAATCATTGTTGTTCATATGAAATGGTGACGGTCACTATCTGTCATCATAATCATATTTGTGATGGACCTTGAATGTCACCACAACACCTATACTTTTGGCGACGCCACCTTTGGTGACATTCAGTTTTTGGTGACAGAAGCCATTTTGACCGTCACCAATGAGCTTATGGTGACATTTTTTGACCCTCACCAATGACCTTTTTTTCTTGTAGTGAAATTTAGATGCCAAATGAGTAGACAATGAATGAAAAATTTGTATGAAAAATTGGGCGCAAAAATGGATGTAAGAAAAGACCAAAAAAAGATGCAAAATGGGGATAAGAAAAGGGTGAAACCAATGACGTTATATTGGATGCCAAAAATAATGAATAACTAGATGCAAATAAAGACTCAAACCTAGGCACAAAATGAGATGCTAATGTTGACCCAAAATGGCGTAGAAAAAAGGATGCAAATTTGGATGCTGAAAAGGATGCAAAACTAGATAACAAAAGGATGCAAAAATAGATGTAAAAAATGGTGCAAAATTGGACACATAAGTAGACACAAAAAATGGTGTAAAAATGGGCATAAAAATGGCTCAAAATTGGATGCAAAATGAGGCACAAAAAAATATGCAAATCTTGGCGCAAAAATAAATGCAAAAGTAGACGTAAAAAATGACTCAAAATTGAATGTAACATTAGACACAAAATGGGATGCAAAGGTGAACACAACACATGGCTCAACATAGGATGAAAATCTAGATGAAAATTTGGGTGCTCAAAAGGATGCAAAATTGGATGTGATAAATGGTGTTAATAACGATGCAAAATTGGATACAACTAATGATGCAAAATATGGTGCAAAAAAGGGAGACAAATCAAATGCAAAAGTGGATGTAAAAAGTGGTGCAAAACAAGATTAAAAAATGGGCACAAAAATGGATGCAAAATATGGTGCTAAATCATATTAAATATATGGTGCAAAATTGGATGCAAAAAAAGGTACAAAATTAGAAGAAAAAATTGGAGTAACACTAGATGCAAAAAATGGTGCTAAATTGAATGCAAAAGATGGTGTAAAACCTTATGCAAATGATTACACAAAACTAGAAGCAAAGAATGGCACAAAATTGGAAGCAAAAAATGATACAAAAACATATGCAAAAATTGGCGCAAAACTAGAAGCAAAACCTATCATAAAACTAGATGTAAATCCTGGTGCAAAATTGGAAGCAAAAGTTTTTGTAAAACAAGGTGAAAAACTCGATGCAGAAAGTGGTGCAAAATTAAACAAAAAAACATGATGCAAAAAAGGATGCAAAACTTGGTGTAAAAAAAGATGCAAAATATGGCACAAAAAAAGGACGCTTTAAAAATTGTACAGTAGAATCAGATTTAGCGTCAAGATTCCCGTCCCAATTGGAAAAATAATGCAGTAAAATTTGGCGCTAAATCTAGCGCAAATTGCCTGTTTTGTTGTAATGAATATGACTATCTCTAGAGTGCATATTGGACCATGTGAATTTTCCAAACTTAGGGAAAATATCCACAATATCCCATTGTGAGATTAAATCCTCCATCTGCTCTCAATATGGGTCATGTACTAAACTGCCTCCCCTCTTTTCTGACGATCTAAGTATTGTATTTAAATCCCTTCTAAAATCTTATTGAGTGCTAGTCTCAGGCCTTAAAAAATTGAAGGATTTTCAAAAATTTTATTTCTCCCTATATTTCACTAGCCCCTACACACATATTACAGGAACTCAATCTCTAGTATCCTCCTCTCCAAAAGAGTCACTATCCAAAAAGGAGTTTGCATACTATCAACTAAGGAAAAATATGAATCAGTTTAGAATATACCTATTCCTCCTGAGGCTCCATTTGAATCTTTCGCAATCCCTAAGCTTTGTCTCCAGAATGATCTCGCAACTTGGAGTACTTATTTACCTTCTTGCTTCATTTATTGAATGAAAAATATCCATGGTTTTTCAAGAACTACCATATATTTTATGGCTAGGGATTATCGGGGTTATCCATACCCCTTATATTCCATGATAATGCTTTCACTGATTCTTAGAGGGGATTTGTTGAGATTCACCTCCCACTCATGGGTTTTCTGAACCTTTACTATATTTGGCTTTCATAACTTCTGATATAATGGGCTGGTTACCAAGTTTTTTATTTTGCTTTGCTTCACACTCTCTTACTATTTTTTTAACGACCTCCCTTACTTGTTATTTCTTTCAGTTTCCTGGCTTCTTCCTTCATCTGCCCATATTAGATTATGTGCCATATTGTGAGTTTTCATGCTTGTCACTACTTGATTTCCCCCTGTAGAAATTACCGCACGCTGAGAGGGTCCCTCATTTTGTTTAGGTTAATCCTATTTTTGAATTCCCTTATCTTCAAGGTTCAAATTTCCTTTGTTTTCTTGTTTTTCACCAATCCCTACTCGAAGGTTTGCAGATTCATCCCTACATTACCTTGATCTAGAGACTAGTTCTCTAGCTCATGTTCATTCTCTTCTAGATCTTGCAAAGCTTCATAAGGATTTAAGAAGGAAGATGGACCCGCGTTATTTCTAGGATTCTGATGTTTCCCTCCTGCCAATTTCCCTTTATTCCCACCACACCTTTGAGTTTTCCATTGTTCTTCATGCTCCACATCGGGGTTAGGTCCTTTACTGATGGGGGATTTTTCACAACTTGAGCAAAATTACCATATTCATGGTAATGTCTGCACTAAAAGGGAATTTTCTCATAAACTAGGGTTTGACAGTGGGTCCAATCCCCTAGGGTAAGATTGATCTTTGAGGGCAATCCCTTCTCCAAATCCACTTCAACATATATCTTCATGCAACAAACTGATATCCCTTTGGCTCAACCCGATCAAGATAACGCTCGACCCCATTACCTACGACACAGAGGCAATCGTCACTCTAACAGGAGAGAGGAAAGCGGGGGAGTTTTACCCAAACTAGGATTTTTCGTCAAAATGTATTCATCTAGATTAGAGTCTAAAGTCCACTTATTGAGATACATGCCTCTGGATCCAAAGAAATAGGGCCCATTTTGAAAGATCGTGTCTCTATATTCTTTGATTTCAAACAAGAACACAAAGAAACCATTCTCGCAGGCATACAATCAGATTTGGCCTTTTATCTTGTCTCTCCAAGTTTTTTCGATCCAGACCTCTATTGACTGAGGAGAAGACCATATACTAGTAAACTTTCCAACCAACATTCACTCTGAAAAATCCAGAGAGGTTTTTTTAACTCCCTTCGGCAAGGCTACAAATGGTATCACTTTAGCTTGCTTGACAAATTTTGTCTGAGAAGATTTTTTTCGGTCGATTCGCAATATCAACTACCACTACTTTGAATGTTACAATCTCTTCTTCGATAGTAGGAGAAGGAGGGGAAGTAACCTCTTCCATGGAGACCATGGAGAGTTTGCAGATCGGTTATGGTTGCAGCACCACCAATCTCCTCAGAGCTAGAAAAAATCTCTTTTACTTTGATCTAATATAGTTCAAGTTATTTCAAGTAGTGATTCCATCATTCTATAATCAATATTTGAAATAACTTGGACTAGTTATAGAAGCCACTTATCAATTACATAAAGGAACTGGATCGAATCTATCCTTCCTTTTCTCTCTAGGGATTTAGTCCATTTATGGCTCCAACCATCCATAGTTGTGTAACCCTATTCCTAATAAATTAACCCCCAAATAATAGTCCCAAACTATAAAAAAATCCTAAATAACCCAAAATTGTTGGTTTCTCACCCTATGAAGACTTATTCATTCTAGTATGCAAATATATTGCAAATATGGTCCAACTAATTAATACCCAAGTTTCTTTTGGATCCCAACGCCAATAATATTCACATGCTTCATCGGCCATATTACTTCAGAAAGTGTACCTATGGTTGAAAGAGAAAAATCGAGACCAATCACACGATAACTCTGATGATCTAATTGTTTAACTAATTGTCATTTACGATAATTCGTTGATGAAAAATCAAGTGTATTGCAAATCACCTCTTTTAATGCTAGTTTATGTGGCCTTGAGATGACTGACATGACTAGCCTTAAGTAGTTGTGACCTAGGGGCATCTAAACCGTCAAAATCACCTAGGGATCACACCCAACTTGGACCACATTGACCCTTAGCATGGTTGGATTTTTGCCCATAGAGTTCTGAATTGGTGACCTTTACACCATGGAGTGCCTTAACAGATCACCTTGTCACTGTCTTTTCTACGCCCTGTGGGTGTATTGCAAATCATTTTTTTGCTTTTCATTGAATAAAAAAATTTCATCGAGAAGGATGGATGAGGAAAATAAATTGTCCATCACATCAGAAAAAACATGTCTATTTACTCTATACATAATCATTAGAAGAGCTATTGATGCTAGGGATCCATATAAAAGGGTTGCATATCTAAACAATAGCATACTTACATGCATCATTGACCAATGAGATTGTAGTGCATGTGCTACGATTCTAGATCGTTGCATTTTGATTATTCCTTGGAAATTTAAAATGAATTGAATAATGTACAAAGAGAATTCTACAAAAAACCCAATAATTGCAATGAAAAAGCCAAGATATATCCAACATCCAAAATCACATATATGCCTAGAATATATCTTATGAATAAGCACAGTTGTAGCTTAACTCCATCAAAACATGGCATATCTATCTATCTTTAGAAATCCCATAATTGAATTAAAAGGATATGCTTGATATTGAATTTGGCCTTAGATATTGGAGAGATTAGAGGAATTCTATTCAAAATGCATTAAAGAGTCTTCAACATGACATTGTGCCACAATGTGGCAAGTAACAAAAAACCTTGCAAAACACCATCACCTACCCTCATTTGGTCCACAATATGTGTGTTTTCCCTCTAGAGGATGTATTGAAGTCCCTTGAAGATGAAATTCAAAAGAAGATACAAGAGCTTCCCTTAATTCTAAGCATCAACCAAGCATGTGTGCAAAGTTATGTTGAATACCTAACTAGGGATGTTGCATTAATTAAGACATAGTTGTCAAAGTTGGATAAGTTTGAAAGACTAATAGATTAAATATAGTTTCTTTCAAGGCTCATTTTTAATTACATCATTTTTCTCAAAATGATATTGTTGAAAAAACTTTTTTGTCATGGAAAGTTTATATTGAGAAATATAGAAAATAAATGAAGCAAAAGGTCCACAAGTTGCATGGAGGATATCAATTGGGGAGATAAATTGTTTCAAATCCCATACTCTTTATATAAGTAAAATGAATTCTCAAGAGAAAGGGTTTTTTTTTCTTCACATTATAAACTAATTTCAATATAATTGAGAAACCAAAATTGCCTAATTTTTGAAGATTTGTTTTGGCATTTGTTATTGTATGGGACCATTCCTTTACTTTCTCATGTTGGAATGATTGTAAGAAAGTGTACTTATGCCGTAGAGTTTTCTTGTGCATCTATAATTTATTCTTAACATTTTTATTTAGTGGTTTCCAACCTATGAATGTGAAACTATGATTTGTAATGAAATGCATTCTTATCTTATTTCATTATTGGTTATTCAAATATTTCTATCATTAACATCCAATAAACTATCTTCTATTTGAATGGCAATCATAACTATTGGTTTCATATCCATTCATTTCTCTTAAAATATTAGCTAAATGTTTTTATCCTTAAGGTAGCATCTTGTTTTATATTTAGAATTGCATATAGAACCGAAAATTTAATAGCTTAATGCAAAACTAGTATTGGTAGTTGGGACATTAAACCAAAGGATTTTACTAGCTCACATAGAGAGAAGGATAATTATACCTTAGCTTTGGTGTACTCACTTAGTTTGATGATAGAAATTTGTTTCTGTAATATGAAGTTGATCCTCTTTAAGTTAATTCCTTATTTAAATTATCTACAACTCTTATTGTAACACCTTTGCTTACTAGTACAATTAATGCTCCAATTCCCTTTATCTTGGGCACCTATATTTTCTTAGATATGGCCTTGTGCTTATTAGGGAGAAGCTCAATATGGATGTTTTAAAACATCATCCCAATGTCCAATAATCTAGAAATGATTTGATTAATTCGTTTGGTTTGAAGAGGAAAAATTCTTCACATACCTCCTTGACATGCCCTTGTGCTTATTATCTTTGTTGATTATATTTCAACTATTGGGAAATGCTTAAATCCTTATGTAAACTCCTTATTTTCCTCCTCAAATCTTGCATAGATTTACAACATCAGTTATTTGTTATCTTCTATTTGTTCATATTTTGTGGCATGCTCTTTGATTGGATTCAGTTGGCATCCTTCTTAACCTATTAGGAACTAATCTTGGCAGTGTTGATACCTATATTAGCTATATTTTGTTATGAGATAGCATACATTCTATAACCATGGGAAATAAATCAACATCAGGTTTCACTTAATCATTCACCCATTGTTACCTTTCCACCTAAATACCATATACCTACTTGTAATGGCATGGGTTCTAACTTAATTAGATACCTTATTCCTTGACCATTTTTGCTAAGGCCTAAAACATTAAAAACCAATTATGAACCAAATCCTTTGGAGTGTATCTCAAAACTAAAATATTCATTCACTGATTCAAATTGAATAAAGGCCTAAGCAGAAGTGCTTACCATGCTACATTTGTAGTGGATACAAACCTATCGAGAATTTGATATTTGTTTTCCTTGTTCTTCATCTCCTCAATTTCTTATTGCAACTTAGCCACGGTTTCTTCTTTGTTTGTCACTTTGTGGCACATCCATCAATGTGCTCTCTTTCCTTCCAAATGATTTATGTTGTAGATGTAGACTTATCCATATTTTTGGAGGTGATATATAGGTTCCCTCAACTACTCTGTGGGTTTATGAAGGAGTTTATGTTGGTTACTTCATTTGAAAATATTTGTTCTCCTCTATTGCGGGTTGCAAAATTGTTCACATTATTTGGTTATTTTCATGAATCTATTGATTAAAAACTTTAGCTTCTTGAAGTCTTTGTCTTTTCAATTCTTTACCCATGGTTGAATTAAGACAACTATTCTATTTCTAAAGAAAACAACTTTAGATTTTGTGTGTTCTACCTATGCTACTACATGCACACTATCCAACAAGGACTTAAATAGTTTTAACATGAAAAGGGTCCCAAAATTAATTGCCCCTTGTCTTTTCATAGCCTCGCGTTCATGCCTTTTAGGATGGTCAGGCTTTCAAACCAACTTTTTTCATATAAACCAAAATAAAGGACTATAGGTTTCCTTTTCGTAACACTACATGATAAAATATCCCTCTAAAATTTGGTGGGAAGATGAGGACATGTTACATATAGATGTGGTCAAAATCTCACCACCAATGGACATAGTATGGCCAACTTATGGCTAAACTACATTTTAAATGTTTTGCCAATTTATTTGGTAAATGGAGGAATCTTTGGGTGATTTTTTGTGGGGACCTATATACATGTGTTAGCCCAACACAACCAAAATTTCATCTAAGTATGACTTCAAATGACAAATATATGTTAAAAATAAAATTGTTTTATTGCATTTCCTCAATGGTTACTAGTTTGTCATTCAAAATTTGAGCAGTTTTATTTACTAGTTTCTTTTTATACTAGTTGAGTCCCTCTATTCATACATCACTTTTCTATTTTAATGTCCATGACATCATTTCTATGTTTCTTTCTTTCCAATTCCATCGCTTCTATGTTTGGTTCAATATCTATAACATTCACTTGGTGATCAAGATTGTGACCATTTACATATATAACAATATTACTTCTTTTATTGGACAATCTCTCATAAAATATTCCCATACGTTATAAATTATGCACCATAATATTAGTGTACCTCTACTATCGTATTTATTTTTGGTCTTTGAACATCTAGTTTTATTTGGATTAATCTTAAATTCTCATATCCTTCATTGTTTGGCTATGTTTACATTATTACATGTATTGGTTGATCTACAACAAACCTATTTAAACCCCAAGTTTTAAAAAATGTAATTAAGACTAATAATGTTAGATTGGCCAACATGGGTATTTTGACAGACTTCATTTGATGTAAATATTGATTTAATATATTGCTAAAGATGAAGAAGAGAGACACCAATGTGGATCTCTATAATCAAGGTAGGAAGTTGTAAGGGGGATTAAAAAAAAAATCTATCTTACCTAAATTAAATGTACTAATTTTTCATTTTTTATCTGAACCACCCAACTACCAGCATGTATGGGGAAGGAAAGGGAGTGGTACTGAGTTGGTCTAGGAGTATGGGCCAAATACCCATTTTGGGGACTTCTGATTAACCATGCAGCTAGAGGAGGGACCCAAAAAATTCTCATGTTGGGAGTGTGTGTGTGGTAGAGAAAAGGATAGAAACAAGTAATGGAGGGGAGAATGTGTGAGAGAGACAGATAAGTGCATGGTAGTGAACTACAAGAAAATGTGAGTAGAAACTAGAACCACATGCAGGGCTGAAAATGTGACTCTGATTGAGGGTGACAGAGAACCTTATAAGTCACAACATACCTATATGGAGTTTGTGAACTTACTTAATTAGACAAGGAAAATAATGTGGAAGCCTTGAGGCTAAGCTAGAGGCCAGAAGATTTGTCTAGATAGTTGGTCTTAATTTAGAAAGTAAGGCACCAAGAAAAGGAAAGGACTAAGACGCTGTGAGATCAATGAAGGTCTCCCTTTATGCCATGCAGGCCCATAGCGGCCATATTATGAATGTTAACATGACTAGGCTCAACAGTTGGAAGGTTGAGTGTTGATTTCTTATATGTGAAGGAGGCCTTCATGTCCTCTACACTAATTTGAATATGTAGAACCCCGAGAGAAGCTTCCTATTAAGACATCAAATGTGGGTCAAGGGTGGTCAGTTGAGAGAAATATGCAATGTAGATGTGCCTATGGTTGGGTGCAGAGTGGATATCACTTCTCCAGTTTCCAACAAGCTACTATGAATCAGATAAGTGTATAGACCTCTTTACATTATAAAATGAGATTGATGTTTAGTGTTTTATGAGTAGTGTTGAGCTCGACTTTGATCTCAAGTGTGAATGGTGAAATGTTGCCTCTAGAAGGGGATCAAATATAAATATCTAAATGAAATTTATTCTTTTAACATGATTAATGGTTGGAATATTAATGTTTTATGGTGAAGACTCAATTGGGAAAGTCTTCATTGAACACCTAAAACAACTAATTAACTTGCAATCACCAATGAACTCATGAAGCCTATAAAATTTGTTATAAAACTGAATTGGGGTCTTTAGAGCCTTTTAAATTAATTTATTATAAATATGTTTGTTGGGATAGCCATGGAACACAGCTCTTGATCATACTAGTTATTCTAAATTCCTTGGGTTGTCATAAAGTTCAAGAGCCCTTTTTGGATTGTCTTTGGACATTTTGGATGGTTTATTTTGGGTTCTCTTTCACCTAGATATAATCCTAAATATCACTAGTTTGAAGGCCTCTCAAAAATATTGGGAGAAGTTAGTGTCTATTATGGTTTGTGTCAAGGATTAATAATTCTCATGGTCGTATGATTTCTCTTTACTTCTATTTTCCTTTCTGGCTATGTGGTCAAGAATGGAGAAATAAATTTACACATGTATGAATACAAGACAAATCTAAAGCCTAAAGTAGATAATTAGGCTTAAACTCACATCAAATGTCTAATTGGAAGAATTTATCAAATTTGATGTATTTTGCATATAAATATTTTAAGTTGTAATTATACCAATTTAAGCATAAAGACACGATAATTAGGCTTAAACTCATGTCAACTATATAATTGAAAGAGTTTATCAAATTTGATGCATTCGTCATAGAAATATTTGAAGTGATAATTATACCAATTTAAGCATAAAAAATGTTAATACATTCTCCCTCATTTGGTGGAAATCTTGTCTTTTTCCCCTATATTTTGGGTGGGCAAGAGTTAGACCAAATGTAATTTTAATGTTTTTTCGTAGTAAGAATTAGTATGGAATTTCCACTTACAAAATAAACTTTTGTTTTCTCCTTTACTTGAAACAAGATTTAATTATTTTGCCCAACGGGGTTGGATCCAATGGTGTAAAGTGAAGATTTTTTCACAATTGGGCAAGGTTCAATTCCCATGAGGGATTCCTTGGAGCGATGGGGACAACTTGAGTTAGTGGTAGAATGTGTGGTTGCACCTAGAGAGACCATATTAAATTATTTTGTGACTCAAGCACACATAAGTGGATCAAATCCCTTCCCCATGTCCTCCTTAAAAAGAATCCCAAAGGGGTTGGATCCAGTGGTAGAAAGCAAGGATTTTTTCACAATTGGGCAAGGTTTAATTTCCATGAGGGATTTCCGTGGAGCCATGGAAGAACCTTGACATAGTGGTAAAATGTGTGGTTACACCCAAAGAAACCATATTAAATGGTTTTGTGACCAATGCACACATAAGTGGATCAAATCCACCCTCGTGTACTCCTTTATTTATGCCCAAAGGTGTTGGATCCAATGTTGGAAAGTGAGGAGTTTTTCATCATTGGGGAAGGTTCAATTGTCATGAGGGATTCCCTAGGCCATTGGAGCAACTTTAGGTAGTGGTCGAACATGTGGTTGAACCCAGCGAGACCATAATAAATGGTTTCAAGACCCAAGCACACACAAGTGGAGCAAATCGCATCACCATATCCTCCTTTTTAGAGTGAAATTCCAAAATGGTTCTATCCAATGGTGGAAAGTGAGGATACTTTCACCATTGGGAAAGGTTCAGTTCCCATGAGGGATTCCCTGGAGCCATGGGGGCACCTTGAGGTAGTGGTCGAATGTGTGGTTACACTAAGAGAGACCATATTAAATGGTTTCATGACCCGTGCACAGAAAAGTGGATAAAATCTCATCCCCATGTCCTCCTTTTGAAAACCCAAAGCGATTGGATCCAATGGTGGAAAGTGAGGATTTTTTCACCATTGCGCAAGTTTCAATTCCCATGAGGGCTTCCCTGTTTTGAAATTTGGTAGCTATGAAGGTATTTATGGTTGGAAAATCCCTTAGGGCTTTCTAGTTTGGTTATTGGGCTTTGCACCTAAGGTGTGGGTGTTTGTTGGGGTTTTTCCCCCAAGGAAAAACATTTAATATTTTTTATATTGAGCTTAAATGAGTCAATTTAAGAAATGGAAGGTTGGCTCAGGAATATGAAGGGTTAGATGGGATCTAAAGAGTCGTGACAATTCAGGAGTCATACCCCTTCGCATGGCCTTTCAACAACTATAAATACACCACTGTGTTGGACAAATTTGGGACCAGATTCAGGGTTTTGATTCTAAAGGCCACAAGCATAAAGAGGAGTCCGAGCTCCAGTTTCAGGGTTGTTTGGTCTAGCCACAATTGAGAAAGGTGAACCTAGGAAGGAGGTCATAACAGGAGAGGTTGTTTGCAGGCCTATAACATAACCACATGTAAAAAGAAAAGGTTGTAGGACCTAAGCTGATCCAAACTTAAACAGGAACGCAATAAAATACCGAGATAACCATATACACAAAGATGAGTGGAAATAATACTTCATTTCATTAATGGAAAATACTGAAATATGCTTACAACCAGAAATGGAAATAAACCAGCTAGGGCGATGGTAGCTTATCTCTGAGAAGAGATGTGGTCGCTACATGCCTCTGAACTGTTCTGAACTGTGTACACAATGAGGCTCAAAGGCCTATTTATTGTTGAGAAACAATGGAAAACCCTTCACATTCCAAAACCTAACCCTAGAAGATGAAACACCAAATTGTGGGCCTCGTTTGGGTAAATTGGTACATCGATTTCCCGGGGTCGTAACTTTGGCATCCGATCTCTGTTTGACGCATACAATAGCTCGTTAGAAAGATCTATCCGAGCACTACCACTTTGGGAGGCAACATCGGTCCATGGACCCATGTTGCCCCATATTTCCAAAAAAACGTCGTTTAGGGCGTCAAAACAGCTCCGGAAGTTCACGACCCGAAAAACTGCTAAAAATAGTAAATTGTGCTACAATTTAGGAAACTGAAAAAGCTGAAAGAGACAATTGTGGGGGTCCAAATGGGATAGGTGGGTGGCCACCAACATCCACCTGGATCATAAGCGTTGGCCCTTAGCCTAAGGAGAAGTCTATAGACTAAAGGTGGCTTAGAAAAGGCAAACTAAGGGCTTAAGGATTTGGTCGTAGGCATGTCCAAGCTGTGCACAACTAGAGAAGCCTGACTGAAGGTCAAACATGAGCCCACATCAAGAAGGAAAGGAACGTCACCTGTGGAGTGCTACACCAGGGTGGTATATGGTTGTTTGGGTGCAAAAAGGACTGTTATGTGTGAAGAGCATGACAGGAGGGATACCAAGTCACCAGGGAGCAGTCCAAATATGGTTGAAGGTTGTTAAGGGCACAACATCTAGTGCATGAGTGAAAAACAACCTAAACATAACTAGGCAACTGAGGAAGGAGGGCCATTGGGCCTAGGAAAGGTGCCAAAGTAACCTAGCAAAAGGGATGACCTACGCAAGGTGTGCAATGTCCGTAAGCCTAAATAGTTTGAAGAGACAAAACAACTATAATTTATTCTTGATGTATTTGGTCTTTACAAAGGATTTTAAAGGGACACTTTCCTTGGTATAAGAGCCCTAAGTTTTCTCGTTAAAGGAGTAATAAGACATAACTTTTTGGAATTAAATTATGTGTACAGTGCATGATTTAATTGTTGGTATATTTCCACTGTGCAAAAGTTTTTAAAGTTAGGAATTTCAATGTGTTTGTATTTTCTAGCTAAATCATAGACCATACTTGAGGTGCATGGGATTTTTAACATGGTATCAAAGCTAATTTGAAGAGCAATTGGATATAAGATGTTCATAGATGCTAGCTCTAGGAGGGAGCTATGAGACCGTTGTAGGAAGCAACAATGTTCCCTAGTGAGTTGGCTAGGTATGCCCTGTGAAACATGGAGCAAAATGTTCAGAGAAGGAGTTGTGTATTATTGCAACTAGGGGTGGCAGGATGGGAATTTTGGTGGATTGGTGGAGAACTTGGTGCACTATAGTATGTTGAATGGCAGGTTGTCGATATTGTTGGTGGACTTTTGTTTACTTGTTAAAGTAAGTTGCAACAACTCAGGTTCCTTGGTAGGGAATGATTTGGCATGGAAGAGGTGGCTTTAGATGGATTGTAATTTGATGAGTTTCATGAGACAGTATCTTCATAGGGTTGCAAAGTTGTGCATTCGGTAGTGGAGCCATGTGCATATGAGGTGCTTGACCCAAGAGGATGAGGGAACTTGCAAAGTTGAGTTGTGGTGGTTTAGAGTGTACTAGGCCAAATGTTCAACTACAACTCAAGACTGACTTTGAAAGGACAGTTGCAGCATGTGCATAGGTTTTCATGAAGTTACTTTCTGAGAGGGAAAGCATAGCGAACTAGGGGAAGGTTGTGTAGCTTCACGGGGAGAATGTGGGCTTAGAGGGAGAGTCGACTACCTAGGGGAATTCTAGCCTTCAGGTTTAAGCGAAAGAGTGGAGTCTTCCAGGCCATTCAAGGAAAGTCACTGACCATGCAAGGAAGTTGTGGTGCATGCAAAGAAAGTCATGAACCATTCAAGGAAGCCATGGTTCATGCAAGGAAATTCATGTTAGATGCAAAGAATTCATGGATTGTGTAAGGAAATTCATGACCATGTAAGAAAATTCATGGCACATGCAAGGAAGTCATGGCCATCCAAGGAAAAGTCATGGAGTTAGATATTTCTAGGAACAAGGAAAGTCATGGTTTGGATGGGCACGTAGGATTTTCTGAAGCGGGAGGCTTCTAGGAGCATGGTGTCTTCGAAGATCTAGGTTTTCCAGAAAAATGTGGTTGCAAATTAGATTCTGAAGCAGGGTCACTTCTAGGTGGTGGTGGAAATACCTTCCTCGCTAAGAGGGAGTGTTGAAATTTGGTAGCTTAGAAGGTATTTCTAGTTAGAAAATCCCTTGGGGCTTTCTAGTTTGGTTAATGGGATTTTCACCCAAGGTGTGGGTGTTTTCTGAGGTTTTGCACTCAAGGAAAAACATTTAATATTTTTTATATTAAGGCAAGATGAGTTGGCTTAAGAAATGGAAGGTCGACTTAGGAATATGAAAGGATGGCTGGGAGCTGAAGAGTTGTGACTGTTCATGTGTCAAACCCCTTCACATGGCCTTGAAACAACTATAAATACACCATCGTGTTAGACAGATTTGGGAGCAGATTCAAGGTTCTGCTTTTAAGAGGTATGAGCTCTAGTTTAAGGGCTGGCTAATCTAGCCGCAACTGAGAAAGGTGAACCTAGGCAACACAGTACGGAAAACTGAGTATGGTGGTCACATAAGAGGTTGTAGTTGGAGATGTTGGTCGCAAACCTGTAGCATAATTGTAGGTCAACAAAGAAGGATGCAACCTATCACAGGAAGGCCTTAAGCCCTAAGGGCTAGTTGTTGGCCTACAGAGAAGTTCGTAGACTAAAGGTGGCTTAGAAAAGATAGGCTAAGGGTTTAAGGAGTTGACCATAGCTAGAGAATCCTGGCCGAAGGTGAGACAAGAGGCTACCACAAAAAGGAAAGGGTTGTGGCCTTGTGGATTGCTACAATAGGTTGAGAGAGGGTTGTTCAGGTGAAACAAGGATTGTTGTGTGAGCAAGGTGTGCTAAGAGGCCTGCCAAGTCACCACGAAGCAGTCCAAAGATGGTTGAAGACTGCTAAAGGAGAAATAACTAGTGCAGGAGTGAAAAACGACCTAAAAGGAGCTCAGAAGTTGAGGAAGGAGAGCCATTGGACCCCAAAAAGGTGCCAATGTGACATGGGAGAAGGGCTAACTTGTGAAAGGTGCGCATGGTGCCATAAGACAACAATTTGTTGAAAAATGTTGTAAGAAATCCTCAATTTGTTTTTGCCTTGATTAAATTGAGAAAATTCAAATTTCCACATCAACAAACAACTTGGATGATGTTAACTTATGTGACATGGCTTGTGTCACCCATTTTACTCAGTAAATTTGAGTTGGAGGAGTTAGAGTTCGGTTCAACATGTGTGATTGCTAATTTGTAGCAATCAAGGTCAGTTATCTCAAGTTGGTTTTAGTTAAACTAGTTCCAACTTTTGGAGGAACTAGTGGAAGGTTATTTCAGTAGTGGGACTTCAGTGAAACTCATTGATCATCTAATCAACTCGCTAATTAGCCCAAAACAACTAGTGCATGCAGAGAATTCGAGTTATCCAGTTGAGGTGGAGATTCCAAGGTAATGTAACATCAATTGTCGACTAGCCCTGAGTGTACAAGTGTTGCATGTAGTCAGATGATAAACCTAAGGAATCACACAATTCAATTTGAGGAATTCCCTAAATAATAGGGGCCTAATTCCTCAAGGAACAACACAAGGAAATAGGAGCTCAAGCAGAGACAAAATTTGACTAAGTCTGGGTCAAAGGCCTTCCGTGAGAAAAGAGATAGGTTGTGCACTTGCAGGGTGTGCTCAGTTGAGCAAAGCAATTGTAATACATCTCTATTCATTTGATTAATGCGAGCATGCATTGGGGTTTTTTGCATATTGCTTTCCCCAGATAAAAATACTTGTTGCATGTGTTATTTCTTCTTGCATGTCTGATATTTTTATTCTAAATTGTGAATTAATGTTCGCAGAGAAGTAGAGTAGGTTTGTGTCTTGTGATTTTGATTAAAACTTCATGAGAAGTTACAAATCTACAACCTAATTGCTACATGGTATTAGAGTTGGATTCACATTAGAGCAAGAAATTCGAAGTTATTTCTTAGAGGTTTGAATTTGAAGATCAGTGTAGCAAGATTTCTTCAGAGTTGAGAAGTTGGCCTTCAATGGAAAAAGGCTAGAGTATGCATTGGAAGGCATCTCAAATTTTGTTGCATGGAAGGACCGCATGGAGGCAGTTTTGGATGAAAATGGATTTCTTGAAAATGTCAAGAAAAATACTCCAAGACCACCAACAATTGATGTCTAGGACCTTGCACAGTGGAAGAAAGATGTAGCCAAGGTGAGGAGAAGAATATTGGAGGGATTACAGGATCATATTGTCTCGAATCTCCATGGAAAAGAAACTTCATTCACGATGTGGAAATCACTTACAATTGTTTGAGAATAATAGTGACCATAGGAAGCTGACACTCAAGGATAAACTTTGAAGTATCAAGATGTAGAAGAATGACATTATACCATAGTATCTTAGTAGGTTCACACAATGTCGTGATGAATTGGGAGGGGTCGGTGTTACCATCCCTGAAGATGAATTAGTAATCTTAGCTCTTATGGGCCTTCCCAAGAGCTGGCATAGCTATCAAGATTCAGTGAACGAGAGAGAGGAAACACCGAATTGGGAGTGCTTATGGTCCAATTTGGTACAGGAGGAAATAAGGTAGAATACTAGAGATGGGACTTCATCCAAGGCCAAGGATGAAGAAAACTTTACATTGCCTAGAAAGACAAAAGAGAAAAGGGAAGAAATCCCAATCCAAACCATAATCCACTCAAGGGGGTAAGAAATATTTGTTAAAAATTAAATGCTTTCATTGTCATGAATTTGGGCGCTACGCCACAAAGTGTTCACACAAGAAGACAAGCAAGAAGACCTTAGGAGGAGTAGCAGGTGAAGCTTTGGCTTCACAGATCGAGCTTGAATTTAATCTCATTGCATGTGTGGCTAGCACAGTGATGGGGAGCGTGTGGTAGTTGGACTCAGGTGCATCGTTCCACATGACAGGGTGTAGAAATTTTTTCAGTGACCTGGAAGAAAAAGATTTGCAGATGCACATTGAGATGGGGGATGACGAAAGGTATAGTACAATTGAGATCGGTACAATCACCTTTCAGAGGGAGTCAGGCTCACCTCTCAGGCTCAAGGATGTCATGTTCGTTCTGGGCCTAAAGAAAAATATCATCTTTGTTACAGTTTTGGAAGACCGTGGTTATGATGTGATATTCAGTGAAGGAAAGGCATTCCTGAGACACATAGCCACGGGAAAGGTGAAGCAGATCGAAGTTCATGTGAAGAACCTATAAAAGCTAGATGTGGAGGATTGTTCTACATTGAGCACAAAGGCAGAGAAGGTGCAGAGCCGTGATGTCCGTGAACTTTGGCATAGAAGACTTGGCCATTTGCATCATGGCACTTTGAAGATCATGCAACTGATAACCATAGGCCTCCCTAAAGGAGCACTTGAGTAGCAGGATGTATGCAAAGGATATACTTTGGGGAAGCACACAAAATCCACATTCCATGCTCAGGACAACAAAGCACATGCATTCTTGGAAAGGATCCACTTGATGTCTATGGACATTTCTCGACAACCTCCACTGCCAGGAACAAATATTTTGTCATTTTTATTGATGACTTCTCACGGAAGTGTTGGATCTTCTTCTTCTGGAAGAAGGATGAGACATTCTCCAAGTTCGTTGAATTCAAGGCACTAGTTGAGAAAGAAACGGGAAAGAAGGTGAAGGTTCTCAGGAGTGATAATGGAGGTGAGTACATGTCGAATGAATTTAAAAATTTCCGTGCAAAAGAAGGCATTCAACGAGAGTTGAAAACACCCTACAACCCATAATAGAATGGGGTGTTTGAGATAAATGATCGTAGCATTGTGGGAGCAGTGAGGGTGATGTTGCATGACCAAGGCCTACCTCTACACTTGTGGGCTGAGGCATGCAACACAACAATCTATTTGCAGAACTAGAGTCCAAATTAGATTATGGGCATGATTACACCGAAGGAGGCTTTCTCAAGGAGAAAGCTGGATGTGTCACACTTCAGGATCTTTAGATCCTCTGTTTACTTCTCCAAAGAATCAAGGAAGAAGCTAGAGCCGACAACAAAATTGGGGGTATTTGTGGGTTACACAAAAACTCCCCACAACTACCGTGTGTACTTGCCATCCCTCAAAATGATAGTTGTGCGAAGGGATGTAAAATTTGATGAAGATAAAGTGATTCAGTGCTCTCTTGAGAGGGAGCTTCAAATCCCACCATAAGAGAAAGGAGGAGCCTCAGGAAGTTGTGGAGTAGCCACAAATTGAAGAGCAGAGAGTGGAGACAACCACTCAAGATGAACCATCCAGAGAAGGTAGGAAAAGGACCACGAAAGTTGAGAGACTTGTGTAGGACGCGAGGGAGAATGTGGGTGCTCCTTGAAATCAACACAGGTAGAGAAGGTCACCAAATCGGTACACTAGCTACATCGCTCTAATGACTATGCTTTTAGAGACTGAGCCATCCTATTTCGAGGAAGAAGTAGAGCAACCTATATGGGTTGATGCAATGGTGGAGGAATATGAATCTATTATAAATAATAGTGTTTGGGGAGTGGTCCCAAGACCAACAAACAGATCAGTTGTGGCTTCGAGATGGATCTTCAAGGTAAAGCTTGCAGCAGGCGGAAGCATAGAAAAGTACAAGGCCATATTTGTGGCCAAGGGGTACTCTCAAGTTGAGGCGATTAACTATGAGGAGACCTTTGCTCCTGTATCAAGGTACTCATCCATTAGATCAATTGTTGCTCTGGATGCACAGATGGGGTGGAAGATTCACCAGATGGATGTAGAAACAACATTCCTCAATGGAGTTATTAAGGAGGAGGAATATATCAAGCAACCAAAAGGTTTAGAGACTTTTGATCGGGAGTCTCATGTGTATAGATTCAAGTGAGCATTGTACGGTCTCAAGCAAGCGCCCCGTGCATGGTATAGCAGGATCGATAGCTATCTCATTGTTTTGGGCTTCACCAAAAGTGAAGCGGATGCAAACCTCTATCATATCTTGGTAGAAGGTAAATTGTTGGTTATTATCTTATATGTTGATGATTTGATTTTAACTAGTGATGAGTATCTAATTAGATTTTGCAAGGAGGACCTTGTAAGAGAGTTTGAAATGAAGGACATGGGTCTCATGCACTACTTCCTCGGATTGGAAGTATGGCAAGGTGATGGGGAATTGTTTGTATCTAAGGGAAAGTATGCCAACGAGATACTTCAAAGGTTCTACATCGACAGTTATAAACCCATGGAGACACCTCTAGTGACCAACTAGAGAAAAGAGGATGCCACTTTGGGTGAGGAAGTGGATGCTACTATTTATCGATAGTTGGTGGGTTCACTAATGTATCTTGTGAACACATGACCATATATGTGCTATGTAGTAAACCAACTGACCAAGCTATAGTTAGGCCAACCAAATTATTTTGGAAGGCAACTAAGCATGTTCTACGGTACCTCAGAGGCACTACCCAATTTGGAATATGGTATAGATGGACAAAGGGAGTGAAGCTATATGGCTTCACAGATGCAGAATGGGTGGAGAGTCCATTAGATTGAAAGAGTACATCAGGTGGAATTTTCAGTGTTGGGTCTACAATGGTTTCTTGGTATAGCAGAAAGCAAAGATCTATGGCACACAACTTGGCAGAAGCATAATACATGGCTGCCAGTCAAGCAACATGTGAGGCGATTTGGATGAGAAAGATACTTATTGGATTGTTTGGTCAAATGATGGATCCAACTGTGATAAAAAGAGCTGCATTAAGCTCTCCGAGAATCCTATTTTCATGATCGATCCAAGCATATAGATATCTGGTATCACCATTTGTGGGATTGTGTGTAAAGGCGGATAATGTTGTTGCAGGACATTCTGACAAAGGTACAAGATGATGACATTTTGACAAAGGCCTTGTCAAGAGGGAAGTTCAAGTTCCACATGTGCAGGGTAGGGGTGGTTGATAATCCCTTTCTTGTTGAGAGGGAGTGTTAAAAAATGTAGCAAGAAATTTTCAATTTTATTTTGCCTTAATTAAATTGAGAAAATTCAAATTTCTACATCAGCAGACCTTGGATGATGTTAACTTGTGTGACTTGTCTTGTGTCACCCAGTTTACTCAACAAATTCAAGTTGGAGTAGTTACAATTCAGTTCAACATGTGTGATTGCTAATTTGTAGCAATCAAGGTCAGTTATCTCAGGTTGTTTTTAGTTAAACTAGTTCCAACTTTTGGAGGAACTAGTGGAAGGTCAGTTAAGTAGTGGGACTTCAGTCAAACTCAATGATCATCTAGTTAACTGATCAATCAACCAATTATAGCTAATGCATGCAGAGAATTCGAGTTACCCAGTTGAGGTGGAGATTCCAAGGCAATGTAACATCAATTGTAGACTAGCCTTGAGTGTACAGGTGTTGCAAGCAGTCATATGATCAACCTAAGGAATTACACAATTCAATTTGAGGAATTTCCTAAATAATAGGGGCCTAATTCCTCAAGGAACAAATGCAAGGAAATAAGAGTTCAATTAGAGGCAAAATTTGACTAAGTTTGGATCAGAGGCCTTCAACGAGCAAAGAGATAGGTTATGCACTTGTAGGGTGTTCTCAGTTGAGCAAAGTAATTGTAATACATCTCTATTCATTTGATTAATGCAAGCATGCATTGGGGTTTTTAGAAGATTGCTTTCCCCAAATGAAAATACTTGGTGCATATGTGTTATTCTTCTTTCATGTATGGGATTTTTGCTCTAAATTGTGAATTAATGTTCGCAGAGCAGTAGAGTAGGTTTGTGTCTTGTGATTTTGATTAAAACTTCATGAGAAGTTGCAAATCTACAACCTAATTTCTACATAGTTTGAAGAGATAAAAAAACAATAAGTTCTTATTTGTGTATTTCGTATATATGAAGGATTGTAGAGGGTCGCTTTCCCTGGTATGGGAGCCCTAAGTTTTCTTATTGAAAGAATAATATGAAATAAGTTTTGGGTATTAAATTCTTTGTATTGTGCATATCTAATTATTGGTATATTCCGTTGTGCAAAAGTTTCTAAAGTTAGGCATTTCACTGCTATATGTTTTCTAGATAAAACATAGACCAGACTTGACGTGCTTGGAATTCTAACACCCTTGAATGATGGGGGCACCTTGAGGTATTGGTCAAACATGTGGTTGCACCCAAGGAGACCATATTAAATGGTTTCGTGCCCCATGCACACATAAGTGGATCAAAGTCCATCCCCATATTCTATTTTTAAAAGTATCAAAGGATCTTAGCTTAAGTGGTTTGGTGAACAATTTGTTTCCCTAGCTGTGTGGGTTCAAATTTCTGGAGACATGTTGTAACTAGCATGTTTGTGACATTTATGAAATGGTTGTATTTGGTTTAATAATGGCAACTAATCTTTCAAAGTTACCGATTCTCCAAAAAATATCGTTGCAATTAAAATACAAGAAATAATATTTACTTACTTCATTATACCAAGTCTAAAGCTTGCAGGAGTATGCCTTTGCAGGAGAGTTTTTCCACACAAGCAACCCACAACCCTCATAGTTAGAAAATGGACTAAATATGGGCAATGCAATTTGCATAATGTAGAGGGTGAAAATTGGTTGATGCAGGAATGCAATTGCCTACATGAAACTCCTCTGAAGTTCCCACTTTAGGAAGCAAGAGCTCACATCACTAGAAAACCGATTAAGTAAAAGTCCATGCTAGCTAGGCAATGCAGGTGAAAAGTGTCATGGGAGAGTTCTCCCACCAACATTAGAAAAATAAAACTAAAGGAAAAGATATATTAAAATATTATTTGTTTTGGGAAGTGATCTAAATATTTTGAGGGATGAGCTAAAATTTTATTATGTAAATAAGTGTGCCTATTTCAAAATAGGGCTTCCAAATTTTAATTGAGTTTTCAATAATTATTAAGTGGATTTTGGGGATTTAACTTCCTTTGGATATTTTTAGTAGTAGGTAGCGACAAAGGGTTGAGATTTATCTCAAAGGTAGTTATGCCATTTTTCTTTTTAATTTAAATTAAAAGAACTTCATATGTATACTATGTTTTTCTTGTTACATTTTTTAAAAATGAATATATACTTAACTCATGTATTAACTATTTTTATAATTAATAATAATATTAATAATTTAAAATAAAGTTATAATTTAGTTAATTTTTATGATTTGTTTTTAATCCTGGTAATGTGAGATGTATCATGAGGTAAGTGTTTACCAACGATTTAATCTATATGGTTGCATTAAGTTATTTTTAACCATGGTGAATTGGTAATAGGTTGGAGTAATATGGGCGAGGCCCAAGATCAAATCTTCTCACTGCCACTATAATAAAAGAGTATATCCAACAACCCACAACCTGTATATACCAATAACTTATGACTTAGCAAGGACCAAGACATTTAGAGACACGTCTATGAGGGGGTTCCCACTCCAATGTGGGCATTTATCCTTCTAGTCTTATCACAATGGGTTAACATGTCCCTTTGTAGGAATTGAACTTGTGTAGAGAGGAGAACAAACCATGCTCCTTGTAACTATAAAACTAATTTACGTGGGGATTAGAGAAATAGAGTAGCATGGTTAGGAGGCCTTGGTGTAAGCAAGTCACACCCTTAAGGTGACATGTGACACTAGTTTCCAATCATCTTCCATGTGTCAAATGTATGGATACGCTGATGTGGTGTTGGTATAAGAAGCTTTTCAGGGCCATAACTTGGTGTCTCGAATTCAAAATGGAGCAAACCTTACATTGTTGGAAAGCTCTCGATGAGCAAAGACAATGGAGGCCTTAGAAATGGGATATGAAGTGAGTAAAAGAAATTGAAAATTTATAATCTTACCTCCTTAAGGTAACTCAGGGGTTGGGTGCATTACATGATTCTCCTTTACTTTTGCTAAGTTCTTGTTCTTTATATTAAACACACAATCATTTGTATATTGGTTTTTTTTACATTGCTAGAAAATTATAGGATTCTTGCTTCTTCTCTAAAATGTCCATATGATTCAAAGTTTGTGTACCAAAAATTTTGTCTTCCTTTCAACCTTTTGAGCATTTTCATAATTTTTCATCATTTCTTTTTCCACGAAACTTTTAGTTATGCCTTAGTCATTACTTCTATTCAATTTGTGATCCAATTCAAGTATTTTATGTCTTTTTAGTTCAAAGATTCAAGGATAGTTTTATTGCTTCCTCAAGTGTCTATAAATAAATAAATTCAATTTGTATTGCAAAAGTGAACTTTAATACAAGGCATAACATCATTTCCTTTAGTATGTAATATTACAATTAATATTACTAATTTTCATGGAGATTCTATCCTTAATCCATGTTGTAATTATATTGTATGTGTTTTTTAGTATATTCCTAAGTGTTCAATTTAACATTGTGTGCTTTATATAATCTACTAGCACACATCTGTTTTAATTATATTGTATGTGTTTTTAAGTCTATTCCTAAGTGTTCAATTTAACACTGTGTGTTTTATATAATTTACTAGCGCACATCTTGATATAGTTAGAATGGAAGTAAGTAGTCATTATGATTTATCAAATTATGTATTTTTCCCATATATATTTACATGGATTGCATTGTCTACTTAAGATTATCATGCATTGTCTAGCACATTTATAGGATGGAAGAAGATAGATCCACCCACAACGGGATGATGCCTATTTATTTGATGGAAGAAGACCGATCCACCCACAATGGGATGGTTATCACTAGGAGTGACAGATCCACCCATAATGGGATGGTGCTCATTTATTGGATGGAAGAAGACTGATCCACCTACAATAGGATGGTTATCACTAGGAGTGACAGATCCACCCATAATGAGATGGTGCTCGTTTATTGGATAGAAGAAGACCGATCCACCCACAATGGTATGCTTATCACCAAGATTGTGTGAAACTCGCTCCATGTTGGATGCCCCTTGAGAAATTTAATTCCCCCATAGTGACTTAGATCCTCACCAATAAGATTTAAACTCACAAATGAAATTTAAACTTATAACAAAGAACTAATCCACAAACAAACCAACCAATCCACAACCGCTAATAAATACTTCTTAAATCCAAGCTCATACCAAAATTCTTTGCCATATACTTCCAAAATCTTATATTAAATTAGCTCTTTGTACCTGCACTTCAAAAAACCATAAGATATCCTTCCCTCAAAGTCCCATGTGTCACATACACGGTCCAAAACTATCCTTAGCATTTTGCAATTTCTGCAATAAGTCGTTGCCATTGTAACTCAGCATTTGGGATTGTAAAATTGAAAGTTGCATCAATATCTTAAATCCTTTGGCAAAACTCTGAAAGATTGTAGATAAGTTCCATTCAGCACAATTGAATCACACCTTACTGCACCTTCCACAGGGGTGCGAGAGCCACACACAAAAAAGGGATGCGAACGATTGTTTCCATGTCGGTTTTCAATTTTCCTTTTTAATTTGTATTTTGTACAAAAAAATGGGCGCATTTCGTCTTCACTAGAGTTGACTCTAGACTAATGGAGTCGTTTTACGACACAATGATGCCTTGTTCAGGTTTGCATGGATTCCACCTGCTGACTGGCCACAGGGAACTGGATTATATAACACATCTAATGGTAATTATTTATCTGGTTTATATTTGTATTTTTTATGTGTGCTTGTTTGTGTGGGCTTATTCTCAGTACAATGCAAAAATTGCAGCTGGCCTGCAAATATTTTTTGCTGTTTACTGTTTTCTTAGTAGATGATTTTATATTGCAGATGTAGTTGAGATGCATGTTTTTGTTGGGTTTCTGCTCATGGATAATTATGTGTGTGTGTTTTCCGGGTTTTAGAATTCTTTAATTTGCAAAGTCCGCTTTATACATTTGGATTTTGAATTTTGGGAATTCGGGTTCTAAAGCTATCAGGGTCTTAAAAACAAGAAGTTAGTCCAGCTGCGAGGAGCAGAGCCCTTCACAAACCCCTGAGAATGTCATGAGACACAGAGGGGAGCTGGAGCTCCTCCTCTCACTAAGGCATGAGAAGGAAGAAAACACCTGTCCCATGGACATGTCCCCCTATCTTTACGGATGGTTCTCTTTGTCTGGGCAGACGCATGCCACGTCCTGGGTGTGGGACACCATCCCTGATGCAACTAGAGGGACATCAACTTGCAACGATATAAAATATATAAAATTCTGATAATGGCCGTTTCATCTCATTTTCAGTATTTTTATTTTTCAAGGTCCGATTTGTGCACTCCATGCCCAAATTTTGATTAAGGCCTGATTTGCATTTTCTGAGGTGATATGTTTTAACTTTTTTTATTATCAGTAGAATTGGTAGACCTATTGCCTGTTACTAAGGAGGCCCGAGGTCGAGTACGAAGGACTGCTCCTATAGTCCTGAGCCTAATGCAACCACCCCACAAGGGCCCCAATATTGGTCGACAAACAGTTTTTGATATGGGACGTCCACCATTCAGCTCAGCCTGATGGGCTGATGTGATATGTCTTTTTTAATCAGGAGAATCAGTAGACCTGCAGCATGTCACCGAGGAGGTCTGGGATCGAGTCGATGGGACTGCCACTATACTCCTGAACCTAACACAGTTTCAAACCTGGGCAGGGCCTCAATATTGGTGGGCAAACGCCTTCCAGTGTGGGACGTCCACCATTCGGCCTAGCCTGATGGGCTGGACTTAATTGATATGTTACTTGATATGTAAGAATCTGACCTACATAGTTCATGCCCAACTATAGATGATATGGAGGCTTAATCTATATATTTTATGTTTAGTTGTACAAATTTTGGATGTGTGTTTTCTGTTGCCTGGCAACCTGTTACAGAGATCCAACCATTATGTCTGTGTCAAAATATTGACTATGTAGTAAGTACACCTACTAACTTTCCTCAAGATTTATATTTTCCACAACTTTGTAGTTGTAACTTGTACCTTTCCTATGAAATTTTGGCACAACTTTGTAGTTGTACCTTTCCTCTGAAATTTTGGCAGAGCCATATAAATTGCAGAGTGGAGAGTTTGTTTTTCACAGGTTTTACGTTGTCTTTCGCTTCTTCTTTTGATTCACAATGAAATAATAAAAGTCATGCCAAAACCCTAGATCTATTCTAGGAATGCATAAACAAGTAATATAAATCTAGGTAGCTCCATGAACAAGCCAAATAAATGATAAAATAGACTGGCCATGCCACATGTACAAATCTCCATCTATTTGAACCCAAGAAAGTGGGATGAATCCGCCAAGGCTCCAAGCATGTGAGGAACAACCACCGAAGTTCCAATGTCCACCTTTTGCCTTCCTGATAAGAGTTAGACCTATGGAAATATGTGCTAGTCCAACTTGTTACCTCTCAGGTTTTCTCTTGGTGCAAAAAGCCCCTAAGCACAAGTCATGGAACCCCAAGGGCAACTCAGGCAAACTACCCACCATCACCTCTGTAGTCATGCCTTTCTCTCTTTAGGCTAGAAGGGTTCTAGTCAAGGGTGGAATCCCTGTGGAAAACCAAGTTCAAGCCATTGTAGAGTTGAAGGGAAAATGAACTCAGTTTTGTTTCTGATCTAGCGTTTATGATTAACAATTTGATTTCTAGATTTAAATCAGATTTCAATAAACCTTTTCCAGATTTATAAATCAGCATTAAACTAAGGCTAGAATTAACAAATCACTTAGGATTTTAAGGCTAAAAATCAACGATTTGCTTTCAAATTTATGAGTCGAACATAAGATGTAAAATTTAGATGCAAATGACTCCTAAATGCAACCTGTTTTATAGTTATTTACTGCTGTGATTTTCATATTACTTGAAACAAAAAATTAAAATGGAAATATTAATTTTTTTTGGTTGGTTTGGAGCTAAGAGTAGTGCCTAATTCTGTTTGGGTTTATGGGGTCAAGTTGGTCTCTTAAGAGGGTTGTTCTTGATGAAGATCAGGTGTTATAGGCTCCAATGCATGTTTCCATGGTCCAAGAAGCAAGCCAACCCTTCCAAATGAGGAAAATATGGCATGTGTGGCTCAAGATGACATGGAAGGCATCCATCGCAACTCCCAATGCATAGTCACAACACCCTAGTTAGAATGATGCAACACTCTAGGTAGCCACACAACGTCCAATGGAGTGGTGCCACTTCAAATTGTTGAGTCATGCCTCAAAATATGTGCCATTAGGTGGTGAAACATATAGTGACATCCTTTAGCTTCTTAATAACTCAGTTAATTTTTATCCTTTTATAAGTTTACCCATGGTGGGAATGTTATTAACCACTATTACATGTGACAACCCCTAAGACAAGAAGCATTTTCTAGGACTCTAAGTTAGGAGTATGCGATGTGATGGATGAGATGTTAGGGAAAAGGGTATTTTCACGAGTTGACTATAATAGCCACATAGGATGAGTGTAAAGGTCTTCTCCCTTTTTCTAGCTTTCAAGAGCTAGGGGCTATGATTTCATTCCACGTGTCTTTAGAGAGGCAACACTTAGCATTGAGTTACCATTCCTTGAGCCTCTTTTTCTTACTACCCTTTATTGCCCTTTTCTTTTATTTACTTGGTCCTTTTCTTTAGATTTTCCTTTTTGACTACAAGACTTGGGAAATTGGTTTTTTTGCAAGGTGTCATAGCTCAAGCTTTAGAATTTGACTTTCACTTTTGGCTCCATTGACCTTGATCATTTTAACTCTTTTGACTTTGTTTAGGACTTTCATAGATGGGAATTTCTTTTCTTTATTTTGGGCTTGGCTACATGACATATGATAAGTCAACCATGGAAGGGAACATGATAAATGTGCATGGAAATGATGGGAAGATGACATGGTGTGAAAGATGGTTAAGAAAGATGACATACTATGCTTACCGAGGTCTCTCGTAGTACAACTTGACTCAAAAGGTGACAACTTATTGGAAGGAAAATTATGACCTACCATGGTATAATAAAGAAAAAGACAAGAATTGAGAGCTTTATGATTCATTATCAAATTAAACCAATGTTTACCATGCTCATCAAATTAAACCAATGTTTACCTCATTATATAACACATCTAATGGTAATTATTTATCTGGTTTATATTTGTATTTTTTATGCGTGCTTGTTTATGTGGGCTTATTCTCAGTGCAATGCAAAAATTGTAGCTGGTCTGCAAATATTTTTTGTTGTCTACTGTTTTCTCAGTAGATGATTTTATATTGCAGTTGTAGTTGAGATGCATGTTTTGTTGGGTTTCTCCTTATGGATAATTATGTATGTGTGTTTTCCGGATTTTAGAATTCTTTAATTTGCAAAGTCCACTTTATACATTTGGATTTTGAATTTTGGGAATTCGGGTTCTAAAGCTATCAGGGTCTTAAAAACAAGAAGTTAGTCTAGCTGCGAGGAGATGAGCCCTTCACAAGCCCCTGGAAATGTCATGAGAGCACTGAGGGGAGCGGGAGCTCCCCCTCTCACTGAGGCATGTGAAGGAAGAAAACACTTTTCCCATGGACACGTCCCCCTATCTTCACGGATGGTTCTCTTTGTTTGGGCAGACGCATGCGACATCTTGGGTGTGGGTGATCCAGGTGGATATTGGTGGCCACTTGCCAAGTCCACTTGGACCCCCACCATTGTTTCTTTTAGCTTTTCAGTTTCCTTAATTGTAGCACAATTTACTATTTTTAGCAGTTTTTCGTGTCTTGAACTTTTGGAGCTGTTTTGAGGCCCTAAACGATGTTTTTTGGGAAAACTGGGAGCAACATGGGTCCATGGACCGATGTTGCTCTTCCCAAAGTTGTAGTTCTCAGATATATCTTTCTAACGAGATATTGTGCGTGTCAAATGGAGATTGTATGCCAAAGTTACGACCCCGGGAAGTTGATGTACCAATTTACCCAAACGAGGCCCACAGTTTGGCGTTTCATCTTCTAGGGTTAGGTTTTTGGATGTTTAGGGTTTTCTTGTTCTCAAAAAATAAATAGGCCTTTCGAGCCTCTTGTAACACAGCAGAGGCATGTAGCCGCCACATCTCTCTCAGAGATAAGCTACCATCACCTAGCTGTTTATTCCATCTCTTTGTAAGCAATTTCAGTATTTTAAAAAGAAATGAAGTATTTTCTGTTGCATCTTATATGTATGGTTATATTTGTAATTTGTTGCGTTCCTGTTTAAATTTGGATCAGTGGTATCAGAGCGGTCTGTTTTTTCTCTGTTTTTCTTTGCATGTCCCCAACGAGGTCGGGATATAAGGAGTTAGGGCTTGAACTGGTCGAACCTTTGCAAGACCAGCCTCGGAAATCTCGACGGCCTCCCATGGCGGATAAAAAGAAAGATGAGGGGGTAGGAGATCCGATCAAAATCTTGCTTGAAGAGGCCCTCGAGTGATAAAGGAATGCGATGATGGACAAGTTTGCCCAGATCCTTCAGCGACTACCCAGGGGCGACACATCTACTTCTAGCAGCTACTCTGGAAGTGCCACACCCTTTAAGGTACAAGTTAACTTTGACATTTCCATATTTGAGGGTCAGATAAATGCAAACGCTGTAGATAAATGGTTAAATCTGCTAGAAGAGTATTTTTCTGTTCATGATTTTTCCGACCGGGAAAAGATTACTTTCGCTCTTCTCAAAGCCGCCCCACACGTCAAGGATTGGTGGGAAACCTACTGCAAGCAGAAGGATGAAAGTGCGGCCTCACTGTTTTCAGCCGCACCCACTTGGAATTCATTCCGGATTGCCATCAAGGAGCAGTACTACCCTGTCGGAAGCTATGAGGATCAATACATAAAGTGGACCACGTTGCGGTAGGGAAGGGACCAAGACATGCCAGAGTTTACCAATATTTTCCACACCCTTCGCACAAAGTTGGGTATCAAGGATTCAGAGCAGCATTTGGTACTCAAATACCGCGGTTGCTTGCACAAGTACATCTAGGAAGAAATAGAATTCTTGAACATCTCCTTGCTCGACACAGCATACCGATATGCTGTCAAGGTCGAGCAAAAGTTTAAACAGAAGAAGCAAGACTTTGGATCTGCGAGTCCAAAGCAAGGGAAAGGTGCCCCCAAACCGCAGAACAAAGGACAAAGCCAAGGCGGGGTGGCCCAAGACAACTTGCCAAAGCTGCAAGCAAAGAACAACGCTGTGAAGCCGAAAAAAGACACGGGAAAGTGGTGTGAGTTCCATAAGAGCTCCACTCACAACACAAGTGAGTGTTGGGTTAAGCAGTCACTAGTGGCCGAGCTAAGGGTTTAAGAATTAGATGCATGTTCCAACTTTGAGTCAGAACCCGACAAGGGGAATGACAAAGGGAAGCAGATTATCGATGCGGAGCCTAATGCCACTGTTGCCACCGCGAAGATCCAGAAGGAGGAACTCGAAGATCGAGAGGAGTGTCTCTTCCACTCCCAGATGTGGGTAAAGGGCTCCCCGCTACATTTCATTGTCGACAGCGGGAGCCAAAAGAATCTCATTTCGGCAGAGGTCATGAAGCGGCTGGGCATACCGACCACAACACATCCACAACCGTACACCATCGGGTGGCTTCACCAAGGACGGGATCTTCGCGTAAGCCAATAGTGTTGCCTTCCATACAACATCAAGCCCTTCACGGATGAGGTATTGTGTGACGTTGCTCCCCTTGATGTTTGTGATGTATTATTAGGACAACCATACTTGTCGAAGCGACATGCTGTGTATGAATCAAGGCCCTGTGCTGTTATTGTTACTGTGGGAAATAAGTTGTACAGGATATCGGAGGTAGCACCGCCTACCGCCATCTCTTTGGTTACTGCAAAACAATGCAGTAAGCTCATTTTCAAAATCGGGAAATTTGTTTTCCTGATGATATGCGCTCAAGGAAAGAAGAAGACGGTGGCCACAATCTCCAGACAGGGCCCCTCCGCATGACAACTACAGATGGACAAGGTCAAGGAGGAGTACAAGAACATCTTCACCTCCCCCGCAGGGGTTCCTCTGCACTGTCAGGTCAAGCACTCCATCGATCTGACCCCAGGTGTGCCACTGCCCAATGGACCAATCTATTGGCGCTCCGTTATGGAGAACGATGAAATCAAGAGGCAGATTCAGGAGCTGTTGTAGAAAGGTCACATCCGTCCGAGTTCATCGCCTTGTGGGGGCCCTATCATGTTGGTACAGAAGAAGGATGGGACTTGGAGACTTTGTATTGACTATCGGGCGCTGAACAAGATCACTGTTCGTAATAGGTACCCGCTCCCACGGATTGATGACCTCTTGGACCAACTGAAGGGGGCAAAATATTTCAGCAAGATCGATTTGAAGTCAGGATATCACTAGGTATCAATCGAACCCTCCAATGTGTGGAAGACTGCCTTCAAAGCCAAGGAGGGCCTTTTCGAATGGTTGGTTATGCCTTTCGGATTGACGAATGCTCCTGCAACCTTCATGAGGCTAATGGATGACACATTGCGGCCATTCACCAACTCATTTGTAGTGGTATACTTGGATGACATCCTGATCTTCAGCCAGAGTTGGGAAGAGCACCTCCACCACATCCGGCAGGTTCTCCAAACACTGCGCCAACACAAGTTATGTGCCAATTTGGAGAAATGCACTTTTGGCATGACCCAGGTTCAGTATCTGGGATACATTATTGATGAACGGGGGGTGCATGTGGATCCAGCCAAGATCCAAGTCATTCGGGATTGGCCATCTCCAACCACTTTGATAGAGCTCCGCAACTTTCTAAGTCTTGCCAACTTCTACCGCAGGTTCATGTTGGGATTTTCTCATATCACTTGGCCCTTGAGTCAAGTCACCAAGGGAGGAGCGAAAACAAAATTCTTTTGGTCTGAATCTCAACAGAAGGCATTCACAAAGTTGAAAGATCACCTCTGCTCGGCACTAGTGCTCGCATTACCAGACTTGCAACCACCATTTGAGGTTGAGACAAATGCCTCTGACTATGCTATTGGGGCAGTCCTTACTCAACACGGGCATCCAGTGGCATATCACTGTGAGACACTTTCAGACACAGTCTGAAAGTATCCCACTTATGACAAAGAGATGTATTCCATTGTGTAGGCCTGTTGACAATGGAAGCATTACATTTTGGGGAAGGAAACGGTCATCCACACAGACCAACGATCCCTGCAGTTCATACAGACCCAAGGGAAATTGTAGAATGATCGCCATTAGAAGTGGTCCACATACCTGCAACAGTTCCATTTGAATATCAAGTATAAGAAGGGCAACACCAATAATGTTGCAGATTGCCACAGTCGACCACTGATCATGGCGTTAACCACCGTGCTCAACTCTTGTGGGCACGAGACTTCTGATTGGCCACTTCTTTACAAAAGAGACCCAAAATTCAGCCACACATACTAGACACTCTTGGAGGGTCAACATGTTCTAGATTTTCACCTCCAGGATGCCCTGTTATGCCACTTGGGTCACCTTTGTGTTCCTTCAAGTGAGTGTGCCAAGATGATTTGGGAAGCACACTACAGTCGGGCTGCTGGGCATTTCAGGGTCGAGAAAGCGGTGGCAGTATTGCAGAAGTATTTCTATTGGCCGAATCTTTGACAGGATGTCGGGAAGTACATTAGATCATGCACTGCTTGCACCATTGCCAAACCGACCATCAAAAAGCAAGACCTCTATACCCCGTTGCCTACCCCTATTCGACCTTGGGAATCCATCTCCATGGATTACATGTCGGGCCTTCCTTCTACTAAGCATGGAAACGAATGTGTTTTTGTGGTCGTTGACAGGTTCTCGAAGATGGCCATTATGGCGGCCTGCAAGAAGAATATCACAGCAGAAGCCACTGCTAAACTCTTCTTTGAACGAGTGGGGGTACACTTTGGGATTCCACAGTCTATCATCTCAGATCGGGGCAGCAGGTTCCTCAGTGCATTTTGGTCCAGTCTCTGGTCGATGCTGGACACCAAACTCACTAAGTCCACCGCCTTCCATCCTCAAACTAATGGCCAGAGAGAGGTTGTGAAAGGATGATCGTACAAATTCTGCGCATGTACAACTCAAAGCATCCACGCACATGGGATGAGAGCCTCCCCTATGTTCAGCACAGCTACAACTGGGCTCTTCACAACTCGACTGGCCACAACCCTTTTTAGGTGGACTTGGGATTCCAACCACTATGTCCCATTGATGTGGCCATGCCATTTGTAGCTACTCATGTAGATTCGGCTCATGTCCAGTCCGAAACAGATAAGGCAACCAACTCCATTGAGCACATCCAACATATTCGCCAACAAGTCCACGACATTCTGGAGAAATCAAATGCCAAGTACAAGCAGCGACATGATCAACATCGGGTACCACACAAGTTTTAGGTGGGCGACAAAGTCTGGTTGCATTTGCAAAAGGAATGCCTTACTAGCACATATCGGAAACTAAGACCACTCCTATATGGTCCTGACACCATTACCAAGGCTGTGGGAGACAATGCATTTGAGCTCAGCATTCCCCCATTCCTTGGCCTACACCCAGTGTTCAATGTGGACCACCTTTGGCCATACTTTCCACCATTACTAGACACATCCGAAATTGTAGAACAACTCACACCCATAGAGTTAAATCCAGATTGCATGGAACAAGCTACAACTGATCGGATCATGGACATACAGATCAAGCACACTCGCCAGCAGAATATCCAACTGTATCGAACTGTCAAAGCAAGCGAACTCCTTCACCAGGGCAAGTGGCTCACTAGGGGCCAAGTTCAGCAGAAGTTTCCTCGTCTCATGAAGGAACTCAACGCAATGGGGACCATTGCTTCCTAAGGGGGGAGGAATGATCCAGGTGGATATTGGTGGCCATCTGCTAAGTCCACTTGGACCCCCACCATTGTTTCTTTTAGCTTTTCAGTTTCCTTAATTGTAGCACAATTTACTATTTTTAGCAGTTTTTCGAGTCCTGAACTTCCGGAGCCGTTTTGAGGCCATAAATGACGTTTTTTGGGAAAACTGGGAGCAACATGGGTCCATGGACCGATGTTGCTCTTCCCAAAGTTGTGGTTCTCAGATAGATCTTTCTAATGAGATATTGTGCGCATCAAATGGAGATTGTATGCCAAAGTTACGACCTCGGGAAGTTGATGTACCAATTTACCCAAACGGGGCCCACAATTTGGCGTTTCATCTTCTAGGGTTAGGTTTTTGGATGTTTAGGGTTTTCCATTGTATCTCAACAATAAATAGGCCTTCGAGCCTCATTTTAACACAGTTCAGGAGGCATGTAGCCGGCACATCTCTTTCAGAGATAAAGCTACCAATCGCCCTAGCTAGTTTATTTCCAATTTTCTATTTGTAAGCATATTTCAAAGTATTTTACAGTAATGAAATGAAGTATTATTTCTGTTGCATCTCTATATGTATGGTTATATCTGTAATTTGTTGTGTTCTTGTTTAAATTTGGATTAGTGGGACACCATACCTGATGAAACTATAGGGGCATCAACTTGCAATGATATAAAATATATAAAATTATGATATGTGTTGTTTCATCTCATTTTCAGTATTTTTATTTTTTAAGGTCTGATTTGTGCACTCCATGCCCAAATTTTGATTAAGGCTTGATTTGCATTTATGTTTTTTTATTATCGAGAGAATTGGTAGATCTATTGCCTGTCACTGTGGTGCTTTGCGTGACAACTGATAGGGACTGCGTCACTCCCTCGCGCTGATCGATCTGCTGGCTGGATGCTTTAGCCACTGGCCCTTCAGTCTCACACCCAGGTTCCTGGCACTGGATCTGATCTGCTCCTCAACAAATTTGCGAATCTCATTAAAGCCTCTATGCTGCCTCAGCGTGGCTCTACGCTACCTCTTATGGATCTCTCTCTGCCTCCTCTGAAATGTATCCCTAGATCAGGAAACTCTCCAACCGGAAAACTATCCCTACCCCTCATTGCAAGAAATCTCCTTGATGACTTCTCCTGCAATCGCTGTGCCGCTTTCTTGATCTCACTCGATGTGTCTTCCAAATGCCCATCAAGTCTCTTCTTATAATCTTCTCGTTGATCAATCAATGACCCAGATTAGATTCTAATCAATGGCTCAAATCATCTTGGCTTGATCCTCGTCTTCTTCTAGAAGATTCACACCCAGCTTAATTAATATACTTTCATTATTTTAATTTCCTAATTTTAGACTTAGGAATCCATTAAAAATAATTAATAATTTTAATGAAACCTCTTTCGGGTGGAATTTCCCAAAACAATTTATGGATATTGTGGAATGCATGTGTCCTAGCCTCCCTGCAAAATCTTGAGGCTAGAGCTCATCTAATGCTACTAGAAATCAACAAGCTCTAGAAATGAAATTATGAATTTTTGAAGTTGACAAATAATTATGGACAATCAAGTCATGTAGGCTTGAAGTGAATTTGTCCAAGAGACATGTCTCTTCATCAATTCGTGGAGCCCCTCGTTTGTGTATAAATAGAGGGTGAGTTCATGTCATTTTCTCATCCATCTTGTGCAACACAATCTATAGGAAAGGACTCATTGAGGAGGAGGACATCTCTTGCCCTAGCCACAACATAAGGAGGTAGAAACAACGAGGAGACAAGGGACTGTTTCAGGGCTAAAACAAGGATCTAAGTTGCTGTCATTAAGGGCGAGGTTGTTCGCTGTTAGGCCGAGCCCTTGAGGTCTAAACGCTGCTGGTTTGGACACTTGTTTGGGCACTGTTTTGGGGAGATGAAGGCTACAGGATTACTGTGTGCTAGGCCGCAGGCCATAACACCATAGCAAGGCTTGCATAGGGGCAGTTCAAGGGTTGATATCCATCCTAGGCAACAACATAGCTAAGGAGCTGTCCTTCAAGGGTGTGCCGCAACTATTTAGGTGACTGTTTGTGCACTGTTGGAGGAGTTTAGGGGCTGCAACAATTGCCCTGACCAAAACAATCACGAATAGCAATGTGCAAATTGATTTGGAGCAGTCTTTTGGAGGAGCGTTGGGTCAAAGAAGTTGACTAGAATTGGATCAGATTTGGAGCAGCCTGTGGGAGCCAATTTGGAGGCTTGTTTGAGTGACCATAAGCCTTCATCGATGCAAATTCTGCAGTGTAGTATTTGGTGCCATTGATTTGGTGGAGGGCAGTGTGTTGCCTACCCAAATTAGCCCTAGACAAGCTATCCTGAAGTGACGAAGAGGAGCTGAAGGTTGGGTGAAGTCTGGTATCAAAGTGCAACACCTTGATGGACAAAGGTGACTGCTAGCCTAGCAGATTGGAGCTCGGGATTAGGCCTACCCAGAGAGTAGATTGGATTAGCTCGTGTACATGCTACAGAAGTGACGTGCAACAGTGTTAAGTGGCATCCCTCTTGGAGTCTCGATGTGTTGTCCGTGGAAGGACTAAGGGGCAGCTAGTGAGCAGTACAAAAGCGAAGGACTGACAGGACAAGATACGACATAGAAGCTGCAATGATGTTTGTCATTGTATCTTGTATACCACAGACTGTTGTATTATTCAGATTTGGTTTAATATAACGAAGATTGGTTTGTACATTATTGTACAATATTTGTTAAAAATTGTGTATACTTGTGCATAGTGATTTAATGCTTTATATTTTCCGTTGTGCAAAGTAGTTCTAGTTGAGATTCTTGGTTTGGTAGCGTTAGATATCACAAGATCGACTTGAAGTCTGGATATCACCAGGTACCAATCGAACCCTCCGATGTGTGGACGACTGCCTTCAAAGCCAAGGAGGGCCTTTTCGAATGGTTGGTTATGCCTTTTGGGTTGACGAATTCTCTTGCAACCTTCATGAGGCTCATGGATGACATCTTACAGCCATTCACCAACTCTTTTGTAGTGGTATACTTGGATGACATCCTGATCTCCAGCCAGTGTTGGGAAGAGAACCTCCACCACATCTGACCGGTTCTCGAAACACTACGGCAACACAAGCTGTGTGCCAATTTGGAGAAATGTACTTTTGGCATGACCCAGGTTCAGTATCTGGGATACATTATTAATGAACGGGGGTTCATGTGGATCCAACCAAGATCCAAGTCATTTGGGATTGGCTAGCCCTAACCACTCTGACAAAGCCCCACAACTTTCTGGGCCTTGCCAATTTCTACCGCAGGTTTGTGTTGGGGTTCTCTCATATCACTTGGCCCTTGAGTCAAGTCACCAAAGGAGGAGCGAAAACAAAAATCTTTTGGTTTGAATCTCAACAGAAGGCATTTGCAGAATTGAAACATCGCCTCTGCTCTGCACCAGTGCTCACATTACCAGACTTGCAACAACCATTTGAGATTGAGACAGATGCCTCTGACTATGCTATTGGGGTAGTCATTAGTCAACAGGGGCATCCAGTGGCATATCACAGTGAAACACTTTTAGTCACGGTCCAGAAGTATCCCACTTATGATAAAGAGATGTATTCCATTGTACAGGCCTGCCGACAATGGAAGCACTTACATTTTGGGGAAGGAAACGGTCATCCACACAGACCACTGACCCCTGCAATTCATACAAACGCAAGGGAAGTTGCAGAATGATCGCCATCAGAAATGGTCCACATACCTGCAACAGTTCCATTTGAATATCAAGTATAATAAGGGCAGCACAAATAATGTTGCAGACTGCCTTAGCCGACCACCGATCATGGCGTTAACTATCGTGCTCAACTCTTGTGGGCACGAGACTTCTTATTGGCCACTTCTCTACAAAAGCGACTCAGAATTTGGTCACACATACCCTATGCTCTTGGAGGGTTAGCAAGTTCGAGGTTTTCACATCTAGGATGCTCTGTTATGCCATATGGGACACCTTTCTGTTCCTTCAAGCGAGCGTGCGAAGATGATTTGGGAAGCGCACTACAGTCGGGCCGCTGGGCATTTCGGGGTCTAGAAAACCGTGGCAATACTGTAGAAGTATTTCTATTGGCCGAATCTTCGACATGATGTCGGGAAGTACATCAAATCCTGCACTGCCTACGCCATCGCCAAACCGACCATCAAGAAGTAAGGTCTCTATACTTTGCTACCTACCCCTAGTCGACCTTGGGAATCCATCTCCATGGATTACATGTTAGGCCTTCCTTCTACTAAGCATGGCAACGACTGTGTTTTTGCGGTCGTCGACTGATTCTTGAAGATGGCCATTATGGCGCCCTGCAAGAAGAGTATCACGGCAGAAGCCACTGCTAAAATCTTCTTTAAACGAGTGTGGGTACACTTTGGGGTCCCATAGTCTATCATCTTAGATTGGGACAACAAGTTCCTCAGTACATTTTGGTCCAGTCTCTG
>APFE030846226.1:0-21971 GCA_000404065.3 Pinus taeda
GAGAGGAGACATCTTTGGTCTAGAAGAGAGGCAGGTTTTTGATTTGAGCACCAGACCATTGTTCATCTCCTCCCTATCTGATCCATTGTTGGGGAGGCGAGACATCACCAGGGTTTTAATGTATCGGAGAATCCTAGCTTGTGATAAATTTGAAGGATAATATCTTACAAGCTTACAATAAGCTGTTGATATGTACTTGTATCTTCATTTGTTGTATATATGGAGTGTGCTTTGCTATCCAAACTTTGTGTACTTGCAGTTATGATTTTCAGCTTCTGTTCTGTTGTTGATTGAGTAGTTTCTGTTGCTGCTTATGTATGCTGATTTAACAAACACTGAGCAGAATTTGTTTGGTGGTTTGACAAGTCAATAAGAGCTAAGGGGGCAGATTTGTGGCTGTAACAAATCTGCTGTTTATAAATTATTTCAAATATGTTTATATGTTGCAGATTGTGCCCTTAAGGCTGGAAATCTTGTTTCTTGAATGTACATTGTTTGGGTTTTTATTTTCTTGGGCTGCCTTATTTGTTCAGTTGGACAGAAGTAAAATATATGTTGCTGTGATTTATATTTCAGATTCAGCCACAATGTTGAAATTTCACAGCAAATAGATCTAGTAAACCTCAAGTAATTGAGGTGAAATTTATCAATTTGTTTCAAGCATGGATTTTTGAAATTTCCATACTGCAAGGGGAAAACATTTCGTCAGGGAGACTTCAAGCTTGGTGTGGGATTTAGCAGTGTTCTGTTTTCACTGACTTGTCAAGGCCCCTTTGACACTAATACAGAAGTAAAAGATTTGGATGTATGAATGTTCTTCACACAATATAACTTTAATAAATTGGAATAAATTGCACTTTTACGTGTTCTTTGAAGATCTTAAAAAAAAAGGTGAGAAAGTTGTGTGCAACTCACATGTTAGCTGTATAACTATACATTCTTAATGGCTGACAAAATTACTTAGGAGCAGTGTTGCAGGAACCGTCCCCCCCAAGGATCTGGAGGCAGAACCGCCTCCCGTACGGATCTGCCACCGATCCTCTAGTGGAACCGTGTATCCGAAAATTGGATCTGCGGTTCCGTTTTTTTGGCGATTCCTGGAAATTTGGATCTGTGTGGGCCCGATCCGCAGTTCTTGCTGCCCGATCCGCAGATCCGGAAAGGATTGGGTGCGGATCTGTGGAGGTTCGGGCGTGTATCCATTGCGGATCACGAGCGGATCTGAGAGAAGGTGGATGGTTCAGACGGTTCCACAGGGTTTTTTTTGTCCCTTTTTTTTGGAAATTTCAAACTGTTATGTGAGGAACTACACTTTCCAAATACTCCCAAGGTGGCCCCTTGATGCTCCCTAGATGCTTCCTAGATGTTTTCTAATGGTAATGCTAAAAATTTAAGTAAAATGATGGAAATGAAAGATAAAGGATTCCATCCTTTTACTTAAATTTTTAACATTACCATGAAATGACTCAGGATGTTTGAGAGTGTTTCCAACCTCATCGGACTTCATATGGAGAAAATAGAATTTCATATCCCATTCAAAATTCCGCAGACTTAACAGTTTTCAGGATCAATGGGATTGTGGCATTTCATTGGATTATATCATGTATGAAGGCATGTGATTGCCATTTAATCAAGAACACCAAGCCCTATATGTACCCCAGTGTTGGTATTGTTAATTGTTGAACTCCTAGGTCATGGCCTTAGCAATTATGTACCCTTCACTCAAGTCAGAATCATTGATGAGGCATGTTAAGCTTTCTCTACCATATTATAAGGCTTGTATTAAACTATTTGATCAAAATTAAGGGGGGGGCGGGGGGGGGGGGGGGGGGGAAAACGGTTGGGATCTATGACTAAATTTCGTATAGAATTGATAGATAGATGGTAAAGGGTGTCTAGACATGAGATGAGCGAATCTAGATTCTAGCTGGTTGATGCTGGAGAATAATTAATCATTGATGTACAATTGTGGATGCCGATATCTATCTTGATTTTTATGTAAAAAAATATTGCATGTTTTTTATTCTTCTAACAACTAATTGGTCTATTTTGGATGTTTTTTTTATATATATATATATATTATATATATATATATATATAGTAGACGCTTCCGATATGCTTCGCTTCCTAGATTTTTGGGAAATTACGCTTCTGCGTCCCTGCTTCCAAAAAAAGTCCCCACTTCGTGCAACGTTGCTTAGGAGGAATACTTAAGAAAAGGTTCTCATAGATACCTTTTGTTTTAAATGTTTGTTCATATTTTCTGCAAGTAGGAATTTATTTGCACTTTTTAAAGTCCTCTCTTACTTCTAAGATCAAATCAGTGTATTTATATATAACTTGTAAAGCATCCCTTTCTTTCTCGTGAACTTGATCTCCCTTAAAATTCGTCTTCATTCTTGTTCAAAGTGAACTTTAATGATGTTTTTATCAGTTAAAAAATAAAAATTCTGGAGAGCCAGCTGTACATCTCAAACTTCTGTTAGATGTTTATTTTAAAGTAGAGTGCCATAAGAACTAAATCTTGTGGTCTGTTGCAGACTACAAAACGAACTGGTTGGGTTTACCGTGGTATAAGGGATCCTGAATCTATTGCTGATCACATGTATCGGATGGCTGCCATGGCTCTAATTGCTGTGGATATTCCTGGTATCGACAGAGACAAGTATGAGGACACAAATATTGAGCTTCTTTATCCTTATTTTAGGACACATGATATGTTTGTTCATCCTGCAAGTTATTGCTAGATTTCCTTTCTCTTTTGTTTGCTAGAGACCTCTTTTTCACATGTTTATATGAAGTTGGTTTCAGACAGTAATGTTTATAGCAAAAGTTATTATCAGTGACCTGACCATTTCTTTACTTCTGATGCCCATGTGGAAATAGCTTTTCCTCTATTTTTTCCTTAATATGATAAAATTCTGGTTCTTTAGTTTATTACTATCTTTTATGGGTGGGTGGATATTTTGCGTGGATTGTTTTGTTGCAAAAGGCAGGTTGTAATCTCAAAGACTCAAAATTATCAAACATTATACCTATTACCTGCTTCACCAAAATGCTAATTATTATGGGGGGCTTTTCACTGTCACTGCCTAGAGGGATCTAAGATTGTTACTGCCTCCAAAAACTTCCATTAATTATGCTGAAGACAACAAATTCCAAAGGAATGCAGAGATAGTGGCACAATATGATATTAAAGGCCACCATGACCAAGCGCTAAATCAGGTTCATACTAAACCTAAGATACAGTACTATGTGTGCTATTATCTGTTGTTGCCTTATTTGTGTTAGTTTTTGGTAGCTTGGAGGTGCTTTTGCATTTTTTTCTTCTTCTAAGTAATATTGATCTATTGATATGCTACAAAAAAGATTACAGAGAGGCCTGGCCTCAGAGTTGTTGATCATCTGTCATCATCAAAAATTGAAACTGTTTGTTTTGGACTGCCCCAACATAGGGGAAACCAGTCCAAGAAGCCTTAAAGACTGCCCCCATTATGGGGGAAACCAGCCCATTGAACCAGAAAAAACTATAGTCGAGTAGACCTTGGTTTTCCTGAAAAACAAAGAGAGAATGCATTTCTTGAACCAAAAGACAGAGACATATCCAAGAGACAGTGAGACATGTCCACCTGGCAGAGACTCAACCAGAAGACCGAGACACATCCAGAACCACAAAACCACAAAACAGTGAGACACATCCAGAGCCACAAAACCACAAAACAGTGAGACACATCCACCTGGAAGCAGGACGCATTTGCAAGAGGCCACGTGTTAAGCTGGTGGCTCCTCCGGAGCTGGCTCCTCCTCAATCCGGCAGACAAATTGATACCAGTCGTCATCCTCTTCAGACACGCCTCGACCCTGAGTTGGTGGAGCCTCCTCAGTGCCTCCTGCGTCCATCTGCCTCTCACAAGTGTCGTTCTGCCTGCTGCCTGATGCTTTCGTGCCGTTATGCTTGTCATCCTCAGTTGAAGAGTCACCAGCTTTAGCCTTGCCATGCAGAGCCTTTCTGCTTTCACTTTGTTGCTTGTTGCCTGGGATGCTGATCCCTCGGCGACCAGGCACCTCCCTGCTCTGCTTGTCCTCGCGACTAAACATAGGAGCTTGTGCCTCAGGCTCTTCCTCGAAGGAAATTGTGACAATCGCAGTGATTGTAGGCCGATTTAAGGAACTACGGAAGCGAAATTGAGTGCTGTGAGGGGCGGGATAAGGAGGAAGTGGGCAATCCGCAGAGCGAACAACATTGTCCCTCCTACCTCTGCCACTTCTGTATTCGGGTAGTGATGAGTGGGGTAAATGAGCGGATTGGGCATCTCAGTGGTTGAGTCCGGGGAATCAGAGGCGGAGCTGGTTGAAGCCTGCGAGCGGATAAATCCTCCACGGGTTCCTCTGCGTCTACTGTGCATGCGATGCCTGAGGCGAGCCATAGTAGAATTGTAAGTTATATTGACAGCAGAGGAGTTGGAGGTATGGCGACGCTGAGGGTGAGTAGGGGAGGTCGGGGCTCGGTCTAAAATACAAAGACTGGAATGAGAAAAATGGAAACCATTACCAAGATCCAGGCAAGGAAGAATCAGGCAACGACTGTCTGTCATAGTGCGAATACACGGTTCAACGGCTTGCGGAGGGCAGACGCCATGGAGAAGAGGAGGAATTACAAAACGATCTGCAGGGGCCATAGCTATGAGGGAGGTGAATTTGTCACAACTTTCGGGGTCATTAATTCGTCTAAGGTAAGCTCTCGGGACGATGCAGGTAGCCAGATGGCTCTCCATTCCGCCGACGGTCTATCTTGTCACCTTAATTACCATTGTTGACACCCGCATCCGGGTGGAGGTACTTTTGCATTGTCGGTGCCTAGCATATAGAATTGACCGAGCACATTTTACTCCCTAGACACTTTACTTTATAAAGTGATTTTTTAAAGTTGAGAAGTGTATCTTTTTAATTAATGATTAAAAAGTGACTTTTTATAAAGTGAGTGTGACTTTATAAAATTGGGTCACTTAAGTGATTTAAGTGGGCTGAATGCGAGATTAGTCATGATCATTTATCTTGAGATGGCTAGATTAAATCTCAGCCTTTGAGATCTAGGGTTAGGGGTTTTAGTCATCGATGACAAATAAAAGGAGAGACGGAGAGTGAAGAGGCACACTATTCTTCATGAGATTTGGAAAAGAGTAGAGAGCCAAGGGAGAAGTACAGTAGGTGGAAGGAGACACACTTGTGTGCATAGGACAGCCTCCAAGAGGGCCACAAACCTTATCAAGGAGAAAGCGTTGGTCACATATAAGAAAGTGCAGAAGTCTGTGGTCTGGTCAAAAGGCAGCAAAGGTTACAGCAATAGGCTGGGATTGTAGAAACAAGGCCGCTGCAAGGAAAGGTTGTAACAGCCCTAACCAAGGACAGAACCAAGGTATCGTGGGGTTATCTTAAAAGGCCAGAGGGCTGAGGCCTGAAAAGGGCTAGTAAGAGAGGTTGATGGTGCTGCACATTTTGGGCAGAGGCTAGGAAGAGTGCCGAGGGTCTAGGAGGCTGGACAAAAGTAACAGGAAGGCCTAACCAAGGTCTAGTGTGGCTGGCTAAAGAGAAAAGAATGTCTGAAGCAGTGGATAGAGGTCTATCAACTAGATAATAGCCGTTAACAGAGGACTGTTAGGGTGCTACAACAAGCATATAAAAGACTTCATGAAGCTTGTTGCAAAGGACAACAACAACAGAGGTCAGTGGGCTAAAGGAACAAACCCAGAGGCACAATTTTCTGAGTGAGCCAGGCACAGTTTTCTAGGAGCTGTCAGGCACAAACTCCAAGGAGTAGCTACAACACATTTCCCAAGGAATTCTGAGTATGAAATCTCGGAGATAAGTTGATTGTGCGTTGCATTTAATGCTGTAATAAATTCTCTAATCTGAAATAAAAAATATCTCTCACTGGTTTTCCCTTTGTGGTTTTCCCAGGGTCATCGGACCAAAAATATCTTGTGCCAAAATTGTGTGAATGCTTGTGCTATTCTCAGTAAAACAGAAACAGTGGAGTAGCTTATGTGTTTCCAATTTTGAAAAATATTCATGTTTATGACAACAACATAAAACATGTTGGGCTGGGCATTAAACTTGATGTGATTTAATGAACTTGAAACCGGGGTGGGTCTACACACCAAATTTCTACATGGTATCAAAGCCATGTGGGCAGAACAACTGAGAATAGTGACCAAATAGAAAGCATAACGACAAACTAAGTAGGGTTTTTTGGTTGAGAGGGAGTTGGTGTTTTCCCTTGGACCGATTTGAAACCTTGTGTTGGTGAGCAGGTCAATGGTAACAGGGTTGAGGGTGGAGGATAGGCTGAGTGGAGCTGAAAACTTTAGCCCATGGAAAGAGAGGTTTGAATTGGTACTTCAAGAGTTTGAATTGTGGGATATTGTTGAGAATGCAATAGTTCCACCCACTGATTCAGTACAATTGGCCGATTTTAACAAGAAGGCAAAGAGGCTCCTTTTAGATGCTATCAAACACCACCTTATTCCTCATGTTTCTAGGAAGATTTATGCCTTTGAGACGTGGGCAAAAGGAGTGCAAAGTTTTGAGAGGCAAGAAGAAGACATCAAGATCGAAATTTTAGACCATCTATCTCTCACTCAAGAGGAGTATCTAGGGAGATCAAAGTTTTTCTTTGTCTAGTCGAAACTGTTGCAGTTGCCGGTCGCTGGGTCAAAGCTGCTACTAGGTCGAAAATGCTATTGAAGGGTTATCGTCTGCAAGAAGGATTGAGGGCTGACTTGGTTTGGAGGAAGTCTTTGTCTAGGTCAAGAGTCTTGGATTATCTTGAGAAACTATTGAAGGAATAATTGTTGATTGGGTTTTCCCCTAGATAGGGGTTTTGCCCTGGCTATCTGCCTACATTTGTTGTCCTTGTGCTATTGTTTTGGTAATTGCTTGATGAACTAAAAGATAGAAGAACATAAAGATAAAAGAATCACAAGTAATTATCTATATAAGAAAATCTTTCTGCCTTTCTGATTTTCTAACATATAAGATCTACATAAAGGAAGGACACCAAATAGAAGTTAGTCGAGATGTGATATTTGACGAAATTATTGCATTCAAGAAATCAAAGGATCTCCCTATGGACTCTAATGATGAAGAATTTTCGGTATTTGAAGAGGAAGTCACTGGGAAGCAAGAATAATCAAATCATGAAGATGAAGGTGCCAGTGAACCTATACAACCTATGGTAATCCCCGAAACTAAAAAAAGACCTAACTGGATGAAGTCTACACTACTAGATGCAGAAGGTCATGGAGAAGTTTAAGGCACATTCAGGGAAAGCAAGAAGCCCAAACGATATTTTGGGTATGCAACCTGTTACCCACCATTTTGTATGTGATATCCCTAGGAGAATTTTTTTCTCCAAGATTGTCCTCAGCCGACAACCAACAACCCCTTACAGCCACCAACTTGCTCATTGCGCCATTGCTAGCCATGTGGGCCCTCACCCATCTGTTATGATCATATGGTTGAAGGTGGGCCTCTCAAACCTAAAGGTATGCCTTGTCATTTGGTAATTGAGTATTGTAGTTTGCTTATCATGGACACTTCAGGGCATAGATTAATGGGGGGATTTGGTAGAAAGAATGGGCTAGGTCTGTGTTCTTGTCCCCTAGATCCTTTTTGGATATTAACCTTGGATTTTAGTCCCGTGGGATCTCTTTTACCGACCATTTGGCTCTAGGGATGGTATTTCATGGGAAACCATGGTTTTGGTTATGTGGTCACGCTCCCTCATCCACATATATTGCCCCCTTTCCACTCATTATAACCCCATTCATCATTTCTCCCGCTTGGGTCACATTCCTCCACTGGGTCGACATAGGGCTAGCTCTCCCCTTCCCGTGCCCACACATTGGGTCAGGCCCGGAATGATGCCCCGAAGGTTGATGCAACTAAAAGAAAAAGTAAAAGCATAATTGGCCACATTCAATAGGAAAATGTACCATAAAATGCAAAAGATGGCCGAGACAAACACATTTAGTACGTGGGCAAAAGCCAATACATGAGCTCCACCCCATCATCATCGCCATCACCTTGCTTCCTACAGTTTCTATGAGCCTCCTTCATCATATAAGAACCCATGATTATCCCAACGCTTGGTGGGGCAACGAATTGCCCTACCTTAAAAGGGGGTATCCACTGCTATATCTCACACATCATGTTCTTACCCCCTTGAGCCCCGAACAGTTAATTGAAGAAAAATCATAAAAAGGGAAAAGGCATATAAAGAAGGGTGGACAAATCAAGGCCGGAGCACCCCATGTACCATGATTGCTCCCTCCTATACATTATATACCCAAGTGTAGGCTTCCCTTCTACTATCTACCCTTGTACCCCAACATGTGGCCCAGGGCTGCCCCTTCTCATTCCCTACTCCATTCACTTCTTTATAACATGCAACCACCTCTTAAAGGATGTACCTTGGACATATTATTCCCTTTAAAAGTAGAAACCACCTAATGGGATACCTGGTTAACCCCATTTGAAGTTTGGAGACATTAGCACATGGTAAAGCCCATTATGGAAGGGTAGGCCATTATGAAGTCCCCACTTGTGGTCCATGGTTTGTAAGCTCATTTACTCAATTTCCTTGATGACTTGTTGTACAGGAAGGCTAGGGGACACATTGGATCTTATGCTGGGTTGCAGGTGGTCTACATCTTGGGTTTGTTCTCCCTATACGGGGTCCTAACCCTCTAGAGGGCTACATTGGCACATGTAGGGTGTGTGTTGAGAGCCATGGGCCTCCACAATAGTAGACAACACTCCATGCATCCCTAGAGATGTTAAGAGATTGCTCAAGATTCACCTATTGGACGAGGAAGATGCACCTAGTTCACCTTTGCTCAGCTAACCCCATAGATGTACCATGCATTTGGCAGCTGACCTAGGACTTGTAGAATGATGTGGCATTGCCTACACCATCATCTGAGCCCTTACAAATGGTTTACACGTGTCTTCGACTTACTCGAAGACCCATGAGGTTACTTGTGTGCCCTCATAGCCATTTGGAGCACCACAGGTTTATTATGTGGAGAACAAGGGGCCAACCCCTTGTCCATTACTTTTGGAAGTCCAACTTATCGTTTTGGCACTTATGGACTTCATCAGACCTCTTAAAGAGCCCAACGACATGCATTATTGATCATTCAACCTCTTGGGAGGCTTATTATTTTATTTGTAAGCTAATTTGGTGGGCTTGTCACCAATAGATAGTTATTTGTACATTATTTTAGTTGATGGGCTATTGTATGCTCAAATTAGGTATTCGAACTCCTATTGCGTGTAGAAATAGGATAGACTTGAATTCATTTTTATCATCACTTTGGATTGGATCATTCTTCTCTCTTGAGAATTCCGCACTTTTTCTTGGAGGATGAATTGGAAGATGGATGAATTTTGATGTTTGGATTGAAGTATCTTATCTCGGAGCTTCTTTATTGTCAAATTATTGATGGTTGGATATGTTCTATTACATGTAAGTACACATATTTAATGCTATTTTTGTTTTACTTTTGTCATATGCATTGAATGGGATTTTTGATATAGTAGGGCTAATTGTTGCATTGCATAATTGTGAAATTGTGGAATTATAGTTTCTATATAGCATCTCTCAACGTATGGGCCATGTTTGCTGAATGAAATCTCCTAGGGATAATTCTACCAGTGAATTTATCTTGATAAGCCATCTCTTTTTGCAAAGCGAAGTATAAAAGCTTTGAGGTCAATTCTTGCCCTAAAATCCGCGAAGTAGTCCTTAAGGCCTCCTTGACTGAACTATGAAGTCTTTTCTCATCATTCTCCTCGACTCCATTCTCCCTAAGGGATTAGGCACTGGTCTACCAATAGGTGATCACTCAAAGAACATTTTCCTCCACCTCTTCCCTTTCTCTTCTAGGTCTAGCCAAGTTGGGTCACCTAGGGCATCACTTTCTCGATGAAATAGCCATAGAAAAAGTTCAATCTCCTAGCCTCTATTGCGCTAGTGTCCTCAACGCCTCCTTCAATTTGAAGCCATTCCGACGGTGGAGTCGTGAGATAACCCAAGCCCTAGCTCTGAGATCAAACTTTGCCCTGGTATTTTCTAGGCTAGCACCTCATAGGATCAATTTGACACATTTGATTGGAAATACTTGCTTTGATCCTTTCCCCTTCCTTGTCTGGGTTAAGAAAATCATTGGTTGCTAGATTGCTAGATTCTCTCACCTTTACGTAGGTTGGGTCCACTTGGTCTTGTGTGGTCCCATACCTTTGAAAAGTCAATTCTTCAAGAACCATTCAGGAAGTCAAGTTCAATAAGGATTTTAGGATTGGGAAACTCCTTTATAAGGTATATTCCTCTAATCTAACCCTCAAATCCTTACCTCCTTATCCTAGAAATCTTTGTACCTTGCTTAAAGAGCAAGTAAGCTCCATCCTTAACCTCTTTCTAGGAAAAGGAGCATTAAGGTCACTTCACATCTGTTTGTTGATTCATCTTTCACAAGTGACTTTCTATATATCGGGTCTCATCCCATCGGTGAAACTTCGTAAAGAGTAGGGAGTCTTAGTTGAGGTGACAGTGGGCGAAGTCTCGATCATTGCCCTTGGCCTAACCACTGTCCCTTTGTCCCTTTTAGGTCCCTTGATAGTTTGAGCGGTAACATTTTGGCCCCGTTGCCGGGGACATGAAACGTGTGTTTGGTTCCCCATATGACATATTGACATAACATTATTGGCGACTCCATTAGAAGAACGAAACCCTAGCTCGTCATTGAACTTCAAAGTCAATACTTGTAGGGTGAAGCAAGCATTTGTTAAGGCAATTTCATTCACCCTGGCGACTCCTATGTCATTAAGGACCCAACAACATGTTGACCACATATATTCCCACTGTAGATATTACAGGGACCCCAAGGTATACTTCATCGAAATCCATGAAGAATATGCCAATGTTCGATGGGGATCCACATCCTGCAGCCAATCACGTGGTAAGGTTCATAAGGTACCTTTCAAAGCAAAATATAACTCAACCTTGTGACCAAATGGAATTGTTTGTCCTATCCATTACCCCAAGTACCGATTGGCTTGAGTCATGTAAACGTAAAAGCATTCCTTCTCTCCCAATGTTCACTATACACTTCTTGACACTTGTTGCATGAAGGGTCGAGTTTCCAATCTCATGAAGACATATCCCAAATGTTAGATATGGCCCTTCGAGAGGAGGAAGTTATTGAATATGGTTTTATGCTTGAGGAGTCGTCTCTTATTGTTGCATACTTCAATGATGGTGCCAAAGGAGAGACTCATGAATTGGGAAGCATGTCCTCTAAGGATAATGACAAAGATCTCAAACCCGAGGGCCCTTAAACATTAAAAGAATGGATGATGGAATATGAAAAGTCTTGCAGGAAACTGATGGCCACATATAACTCCCAAGAGATTTTCTCCCACTATTGTGAGCAATCGGAAAGGCTCCATAACACGAATAGTGAATATAAAGAGAGTCCTACCGATGACCACCTTCTTGAGGCATTTGATCAAAATCATGTAGTAAATACCTTGGAGATCATTCTTTGGGAACAGATGAAGGAGGAAAAGTCCTCCTTGTCTAAAGAAGAGAATGAGTGGCATCCTAACCAACACCAAATATATAATTAAGAATGGGAGGATTCTGAGGAAGATCATGATAGTCGAATAAACGAAGAATCTACGAGTGAATTTTGGGCTGTTGATTGGGGAATTAGGTATGACTATAGAAATGAAGACCCCATGATTTCTCAAGTCCATAAGAACGAGCTCAGTGAAGAAGAAAATGCTCCACCCTTGCTGAATAACAATGTTGGTACTTATGAAGCCCTTCCTAGTGGTTGGAAAGGTCTCTTCTTATGTTCCAAGGTGATTCAATCAAGGAATAGCCTTTCGAGATTGTGGGAAATTTTGATGATTGTAATATAGAAGAAATTGAGGAAGATGCTTCCATAGGCCATGCCACCGATAAAGGGTTTTTCTTCATGTTTGAGCATTCCTCCCCTGCCCTGGAAATAGATGTTTGTGATGATGTTCATTCCCTTAGTGTTGATGAAGAGATGCTTTCCCCTAAGAAGGACCAAGAATCATGTTTTTCCCCAAATACGATGATGGGTCCACTTCTTGTTTTCCCAATGACCAAAATAGTATCATCCTAAACATGTCTAAGTCTTTCACTCCTTACCCTAAGGATGATAGGCCCGAGATAGTTGAGATAGTTCTTCATCAAAGATTCATATACTTGGTCATTGACATTTCCATCTCCTGGTTGAAGGATCAAATCCAATCCTCTCCACTGGTGTCTTTTCCTTCTTCCAGGGTTCCTTTCTATGGCATGTGGGTCTCTTCTTTTCCCACCTCCCTCCCTTGTAGCCCCTCATATCATTGTTCCCATTTGTATTGCTAGGTCCGCTGCAAAAATAATCATGGAAGCTTGCATTCTTGTATTGATCAATTGACTTGTTGGTTGCATTGGGTCTATGATTATACCTCACTTGACATTGTATGTTACGCATGTTAGAGTAGGATGCATCGCATGTTGATTTTGCATTAGAACTAACCTAATATGATATTTCTCATGGTAGATTAGATGCATTTAAATTAAAATTTGCATATTTTATTTTTTTGTTGATTTTACGGCCTAACACTAAGAATGGGTGATCGCAAGACATCGTGAAAAACATGTTGCCCAGTGGGTTCAATCGTTGATATGTGCAGGTAACAGGTCTGCGGTAACCAAGAGATTATTGGAGTTCTCGTGACCTCCTGTTCGAGTAGCTTCGTCCACTTCCTCGAGAGATCATGTCCCAATTGGAGCCAGATGTTACCCACTATTTTGTGGGTGATATTCCTAAGAGATTTTTCTTTCTAAGATGGTCCTTAGTCGACAACCAACAACCCCTTGCAGCCACCAAGTAGCTCATTGTGCCATTTCTTCTTCACCTGAGCCAGCCATGTGGGCCCTCACCAATCTGTCATGATCATATGTTTGAAGGTGGGCCTCCCGAACCTAAAGGTATGCCTTGTCATTTGGTAATTGAGTATTATAGTTTGCTTATCATGGACACTTCTGGGCATGGATTAATGGGGGGATTCGACAGAAAGAATGGGCTAGGTCTGTGCTCTTGTCCCCTAGACCCCTTTTGGATATTAACCTTGGATTCTAGTCTCGTGGGATCTCTTTTATTGACCATTTGACTTTAGGGATGGTATTTAATGGAAAACTCTGATTTTGGTTGCATGGTCCCACTCCCTCATCCACATATATTGCCCCCTTTCCACTCATTATAACCCCATTCATAATTTCTCCCACCTGGGTCCACATACGGCTAGCTCTCCCTTTCCCCTGTCCACACCTTGGGTCAGGCCCGGAATGATGCACCGAAGGTTGATGCAGCGAAAAAGAAAAGTGAAAGCATAATTGGCCACATTCAACAGAAAAATATACAACAAAATGCCAAAGATGGTTGGGACAAACACATTTAGTGCGTGGGCAAAAGCCAATACATGAGCTCTACCCCATCATCATGGCCATCAACCTGGTTCCTACATGTTCTATGAGCATCCTTCAACATATAAGAACCTGTGATTGTCCCAACCGCTGGTGGGCAATGAACCACCCTACCTTAAAAGAGGGTATCCATTGCTATATTTTAGACATCATGCTCTTACCCCTTGAACCTCGAGCAGTTAATTAAAGAAAAATCATAAAAAGACAAAAGGCATATAAAGAAGGGTGGAAAAATCAAGGCCGGGGCACCTCATGTACCACGATTGCTCCCTCCTATATATTATATACCCAAGTGTGGGTTTCCCTTCTACTAGCTACACTTGTACCCTAACATGTGGCCCAGGGCTGGCCCTTCTCATTCCCTACTCCATTCACCTCTTTTTCACATGCCACCATCTTTTAAAGGATGTACCTTAGGCATATTATCCCCTTTAAAAGTAGAAACCACCTAATGGGATACTTGGTTAACCCCATTTGGAGTTTGGAGACATTAGCACATGCCTAAGCCCATTATGGAAGGGCAGGCCATTATGAAGTCCCTCCCTATGGTCCATTGAATCATATGCAGGATTGCAGGTGGTCTCCATCTTGGGTTTGGTCTCCTTATATAGGGTTCTAACCCTCTAGAGGGTTACATTGGCACATATAGGGTGTGCGTTGAGAGCCATGGGCCTTTAAAACAGTAGACAACACTCCATGGATCCTAGAGATGTTCAGAAATTACTCCAGATTCACCTATTGGATGAGGAAGATGCACTTGGTTCACCTTTGCCCAGCCAACCCCATAGATGTACCATGCATTTGGCAGCTGACCCAGGGCTTGTAGGATGATGTGGCATAATCTACATCATCATCTGAGCCCTTACAGATGGTCTACATGCATCTCCAACTTACTTGGAGACCCATGAGGTCACTTGTGTGCCCTCACAGCCATTGGGAGCGCCGCAGGTTGATTATGTGAGAACAAGGGGCCAACTCCTTGTCCATTACTTTTGGAAGTCTAACTCATCATTTTGGCACTTATGGACTTCATCAAGCCTCTTAGAGAGGCCAATGACATGCATTATTGATCATTCAACCTTTTGGGAGGCTTATTATTTTATTTGTAAGCTAGTTTGTTGGGCTTGTCAACAATAGATAGTTATTTGCACATTATTTTAGTTGATGGGTTAATGTAGGCTCAAATTAGGTAATTCAAACTCCTAATGATTGTATAAATATGAGAGACATGAATTCATTTGTATCATCACTTTGGATTGGATCATTCTTCTCTTTTGAGAATTTCACACTTTTTCTTGGAGGATGAATTGGAGTGTGGATGAATTTTGATGTTTAGATTGGAGTATCTTATCTTGGAGCTTCTTTATTGTCAAATTGTTGATGGTTGGATATATTCTATTACATGTAAGTACACATATATAATACTATTCTTGTTTTACTTTTGTCATATGCATTGTGTCGAGTCTCGACCACTACGTGTCAACAACTCATAGCAATACACCCTGTTTTTTCACAAAAGAGATTGCGCCTGATCAATGTGTCTGTGCCGTCCAGCTATCATCATCAGCCTGATTGTCATGTTATAATGTAAATCCATTCTGCATGTATATGATGTAAATAATCTCTACAGATCTGTGTCATGTATGTAATTGCCGAGGTAAACCTATTTTTCTAGTGACGATCTACATTCCGGGAGGTTTTTTGTCTCACCGATCCATTCTTGGGTGGTCGGCAGAGTTTTCTTTCAGCCTTACCCCAAAACCGAAATGAATTTTGTCACCAGGATCTTAGGCGATTCTTAGTGTTATAGGTAGTCTATGTAAAAGTGATTTGGAAATAATCCTAACTATTTGGTTAGGTTATTTTATTACAAATTGCTTAGTCTATTGGATTATATTTGTGTCGCAGAAATGGGTAGTCTTTGAGGGTCTATTTCAGATGGGTTTTCCCCCTTGTGATGTAAAAGATATGAAAATATTGATGTAAAGTTTCTTGAGGGTTGGAAAAATAATTTATCCCCTCATAGGTTAATTAATTAAATTTTCTGGCCAAAAATTAATTAAAATCTTAAGCTAGAAATTTAATTAATTATAGGTCCAAGGTAAATTTAAATTTTCCAAAGGAAAAATTTGTGGGTCTTTAAAATTCAAATTCTAAAAGGTCATAGGATTAAGGTAAATTAATTATTTTGCTAAATTTTAAGTCTTCGGTCCTTGGGGTTTAAGTCAAAGTCATATTTTTGAGGAAATTAACTCAAATTTTTTATTTTTGAGTTAATTAAAATGCATTTAATTGAAAAATTCGAATTACCTCAAGAATTTAATATTTTGACGATGAAATTAAAAGAAATTTTAGTTCTCTTCAACGGTCGAAATTGCTTTGACAAGGATCAATCAAACTAGCTGTTGGAAGATTTATCTTTAAATAGGAGGTCATTTGTCAGTTGAGATGATACGATCTTTGAGTTGTGTGCTAAGTGAAAGCTCTCTTGTAATCTTTTTATGAGCAATAAAAAAAGACTTTGGGGTTAATTTTTGCTGGTGTTACTCTTTGTGGAAATACTGTGAGATGTGTCATTTTCATGCATAGATTTCCTTTTAGCCATTGATGATAGCTTTCTGAAGAGTGTTGAGCATAGGTATCTTGCTCAGTCTCTGGGGTTTGAATGGTAATTTAAGTTTTGAATATAAAAGCAGGTATCTCTATTAAATCTGAATTTTATTATCGTTTTCTCGCTCTATGTTGATGGTTGAATTGAGTTGTGTAGGAAATGCTTGATTTTTAGATCATTGGGCGTTAGGGAAGTTTTCAATTGGACTAGTCAACTCCCAATTCGTACTTTCTAGAGAGCTAGCTTGATTGGATCCCGGACTTATCATAAGAAATTTTATTGGTGATTCATGAAGGGTTTTGGGTGAAGCACCTCTGTTTAAAATTAAAATCTCAAAATTTTTATGTGCTAAATTGATAAATCTGGCTTTTAAGTGCCTTAGATTATCAGATCTGGGAGGGGAGTTGGACTCACACTCGCCAGATTTGATAGATCTGTTGTTCCTGTGCATAGATCTGTAATTTTTTTTTTAATTTTTCTGATTTGGGTCCCTGGGGTTTCATTTACTTTTGTATATTCGGGTTCTGGGTGTTTGTGTTTTCAGGTACAGGTTGCAGATCTGAAGGTGAAGTTTGATTTTGAAGCCAGATCTAGGCCCTGGAGGGTAAGATCTGGCCTCAAAACCAGCTTTTGTAGGGGTATTATTTTTGTAGTCCAAGGGTTTTCAAATATTTTAAATCTGGAAATTTAACTTTGCAAGGGTTTCATTGATAAATATGAAGCGTAAGTGTGAAATTCGTTTCTCTAGGTTGATCTTGAGTTTGGGCTATAATTTCTCCACTTCTTGAGGATTTCAGATCTGTTCGCTGCCTGGGGTTTTTCCAACAAATTTATTTTCAAGCTTTTTTAGGGTTTTGCTGCCTTGGGTTTTATTTTTCTCCCTTGCTGTTCGAAATTGTCTTCTTCGGTTGCCTCATACACTGGCCTAATAGCACTGCTCGCAGCTCCATCCATTTGCATGTCCGCAACCTTTCTTTCGCATCCTTTTCACGCTGCCTGCTCCATCTTACCTCACCCAGCTCCATTTCCATAGTTCTTTCCTTGCCGCCATATCCGTCCAGCGTCCTCGACCTATCTCCTCTGCCGCCGTCGAGTTATCCTCCCGCGTCCAAGCCTGCGTTCTCTATCGAGCTCCATTCCCCCATCCATCTGCATCACATCTCTTTCCCTAGCCCGAGCATTCCTCTACGCAGCACATCGTCCCCTCACAGTCTTCTTCTGCTGCCACTGTCTAAACCGTCGAACTGCACCTGCATATAATAAACAATAAAAATTTGATTTTTCTTTTGTTATTATGTATGGGTAAAGTTTAGGGTTAGTTTCATTCCTATTCTAATTTTTTCTGTGTTACGTATAGGTTATTTTAGAGTTTGTATAATTTTTTATTTATTTACTGATCTTTTGGTTTGGTTTTATTAATTTCGATTTTCATTTTTTTTCTTTTTCTATTTGATTTAAAAAAGGAATCTAAAAACATAAAAAAAGGCGAGGTTAGATTTTGGTTTTGTTTTCATTTGTTTCATTTTGATTTTTTATTGTTTTATTTAGATTTGAATAATATAAATTTTTAAAATTAAAAAAATTTAAAAAAATTATAAATATTTAAAAGACCCTAAAAAAGCCTAAAAAATTTATTTTATGTGGCTAGAAAATAAATCAAAATTAATTTTCACATTTAAAGGTTTTAATTTTTTTATGTGGCCTTTGGCCCATAAAAAATTTAAAAGTTATTAAATCTTTTTTGATTTATTTTGGTCACATTTAGTCTTGCTTAGCATATTAAAAAAAAACCTTCCTAAAGACTAATTAAATTGTCAATTTAAAATTCCTTTTGGTGTCTTTTTGTGCTAAGGCCAAGATATAAAGAGAATTTTTTGTGGTATTAGCATTTTCATTTCTCTATAGTTAAAGAAGCTTGAAATTTTTATATATCTAAAGATTAACTACAGGAAAGTGGTAAATTTCCTAGATTTGGGTCACTAAGCATAAATCATTTCAATTTTAGGATCGAAATTGGTTAGCATTTAAATTTCGTGGTTGTTTAAAGTATCTAGATCTCTTGAAATTTAATTGCTAGAACATTGTGCATCTATTGAAATTGATCATTATTGCTTGAATTATTTAATGCTTGTTACATGTTAGACATTTTGCAAATATTTTCAAGCGATTGTTAAAGAATTTTATTGTGGAATTATAATAGATTTCATATCTCTGTTTCTTAAGCTGAATATTTGTGAACATCTATATTAAATTGCAAAGAAGTTTTTGTTCTCTTTGAGCTATAATTGTATCAGAAAAGATTTGAAATAAGCCTGTAGTTTAATTGTAGTATCTTCAGAAGTTGATTTTTAAGTCTTCATCCTTAAAGGGAACATTTCATTTTGGTGATTGAAGGCTTTTCCCATTCCTTGAGTCTAAAATCATCCCATTATCTAGTGTATTTCATATAGGATAATCATTCATCTAAGCAGCAGTTGCTAATCGATTACTTGGTATTAATTTCCCTAGCAAGATCGTTGACTCCATAAGGCACTGGTATCAATTGTTTAAAATCTAATCAAATCCATGTCTTGCTAAACCTTAATCAAGTACTTGATTGCCTCATTGTGTCTTCATTCCATTTTTTCCATAGGGTCTACCCCCCTTAGCCTACTGTAGGGAGAGAACTTAAACGGAGAGATTGGGGATTAGGGTGACAACCCCCAATCTGAGTGTTGTCGCGGTGCCTAGACATTCTGTGCGACGACATTTTTTGACGCCGTTGCCGGGGACATAGTTTTTTTTGTCCTTGGTTTCTTGACATTCATCTCATTTCTTTCTTTTCATCCTTTCGTCTTTTGCCAGGATAAGTTCTTTGTCCTTGGTCCCTTGCTTTCTGGTTGTTTCGAGTTAGACTTTTGTACGGGTGGCGACTCCACTTCCTCTATCTTCTGCAAGAGTGTATACTAGAAGACATGCAAGCAGTTTGGTTAATCCTGCTCTTGATCCTGAAAGGACTCTCAAAGTACGTTTACACAAACTCTCTTCTCGTACCCTTCTTGTTAATCTCGGACAAGAAGCCCTCTCTGATATCCGTTTGCTTTTTACTAACCCGGTCGAGCACAACATCATGGACATATTCACCCCTTGTAACTTTGCTAATATTCAAGGTGATCCCAATGATATTCCAAAACATGGGATGGATAAATTGTCTCTCTTTCAAGGCAGTAATGCAGTTAGTGCTAACTCTCATCTAAAATCTTTTAGTTCTTGTGGGATGGGGTCTTGGGAGGACACCTCTGCGCAGTTTCTTAATGCAGGGTAGTGCTGGCTACGTGACTGCTTTGTGCATTTCTCGAGAGCAGTGCTCGCTGCCTGACTGCTCTGTGCATTTCTGGAGAGCTTTGCTGGCTGGGTAGCTGAGGGACAACACTACACAGTTTCTGAAGGCAGTGGGTTCCGACTAGGGAAGGACAATGGAGGAAACCATTGCGCAGTTTTGGATGCCAAGGGAGTTTGGGGTCTCTGAGCATTGCACAGTCCTAGAAGGCAAGGGAAAAACCCTAGATTGTACTCAGATTTCACTACTGCATAATAAAATAAAACCCTTATCTGTTGCATCAGTTTTCTCCCATTGGGTTATTCCAGGGATTATTATCGAAAAATAACGGTGTTATTTTTATTGTGTGCTAGTATTTTCTCAGTTCCAGCGCTATTTATTTTTTGTTGTTTTATTTGTGAAGATTGCAGTGTGTTTATTTTGATGTTGCAGTAGCAATAAACTGAATAATTAATTTATCAGTTAGAAGAAATAATACTAGTTGTTGCAATAGGCTTTTAGTAGATGAAATTTTCACATGGTATCAGAGCGTGATTGATAAGCCAGGAAGCTAAGAAGTGGAGAAATAATTTCATTACTCAGAGGGAGCAGCAGGCTGAAATTCTTGAGGCAACGTAGTGCTCAGACCGACAGGCCGAATTGCTGGGCCAACATTTCGATTTTCAGTGGCAGGGGTGCAGAAAATTTGATTTGTCCAAGAGAGTGATTCTAACAAATAGAGGGAGCAACTGCAACTTTGATCTTCGCTGAGCATATTTTTGGTTGGACGTAGAGGGTTTTTGTAGTAGTAGAACCAACGTCGGGTGGAAGAAAAAAGCACACACAACAGAGGGAAAAATGTTGAAATTTGATGACTAAAAAATAGTTTCCTGCAATCCCAACCCGGTTTTAATTTCACCTTATCACTTCCATTTAGTTAAATGCCCTTTCCCATAAACATGCATTCAACATATAGAATTATGGAAATGAAATTTTCAGATTAAAACACATGGGACTATCAACACATGCTGAAAATAAATATGGACATAACCAGACCAGCAACACGCAAAAATACACACAGATTTTTGGTCAAGTTTGACCTTGGCGAAACCCCTTCTATCGTCTTCGGGGAAAACCTGTTAGAGAGCTCTTCAAATTTATTTATCTTTCAAGTTTAGGAAAAATACATTTGTAGACAAAACAAAACAACAAAATACAACTTATCTCTTCAGCCCAAAACTCCTTGAAAACCATGCCCACTTTGCCTCGATTTCTGTGCCCACTTGAAGCTGAAAATATGGAATGTACGGATACCACTGTATAGACTGTACTGTATGGACTCCGTACAGACTTCCTTACCGCTGTACATACTGTACAATTTTTTTTCAAGATCTCTCGAACAGCGTACAGCTCACAACATTCAATGTTGTTCGTACTGTACCTTCTGCTGTCTTCTATGCCTTGATTTCCATGCCCAACTTTGCCCAAAAATCACTCCTTTAGCTTGCTGCAACAAATTTTTCCTTTAGAACTTTTCTCCAGCTCTCAACCTCCTTTCTCCATTCTGCTCATGAAGAATGAATGCAGTCTCTCTTTTCTTTTCCCCCTTTTGTTTCCCTAAATGACTTTTGGGCAACCCTAAGATCAAATGGCTCAAATTCATTTAGATCAAGGGATGAGAATAAATGTGCATTTAAATCTCATTTTTTATTTTTTAACTCACTCATTAAATAAAGTACCCGCATTGTACTTTATGTCTAAAGTCACTTTTCATTTTATAATTTAACATTGACTTTACCACTTATAAAGTCACACTTAGGAAAATAATTATTTTGTACACTTTTCCCTAGGTAGAGACTAACCCATGGGAAACCACTTGTCCAAGGTACATTAAAAATCAACAAAAAATCTCTTAGGGAATTTCGAGTCTCAGAAGTTTGTTTTTTCCAGGTAGATTGGCAGTAGCAACTAGCATATCTGCGCATTCCAAGAGGGAGTGTGAGTAACAGAGCAACAATGAAGGAGAGGGAAAGAAGGAGTTTTCGACAGTTTTCAAGATGTCCATTGCAAGGCTTAGAGATTAGGATAGGTTGGATGGATCATCCAACTATGTCATATGGAAGGCTAGGATGTCCTTCCTTCTAGATGAGTATGGCCTGGAAGCCTACATTGATAATGTAGTGCCAATTCCTCAGGATGCAAACCAGCTCAAGGAATATACGGAGGAGATGGCGCGGGTAAAGTGTTTGATCCTTGATGGAGTCCGAGACCATATAGTCTCACATATAACGGCCAAGGGAAAACCAAAGAAATGTGGGATGCTCTCTCCACACTATACCGGGGTGCTTTCGAGTAGCGGAAGATGTTCCTGGAGGCTGAGATGCATCAGGATGCATAAGGGGGAAGGCATAGATCCCTTCCTCACCAGGGGTCAGGAAGTTTGAGACCAACTTTGAGCTGTCGGGGCAGTGCCTCAACCTTCAAAGCTAGTA
>APFE030846230.1:0-11521 GCA_000404065.3 Pinus taeda
TGACATCTAAATATTTGGAGGTTCCTAATCCAAAAACAAAAAATCTATCTATGATGAAAGAAAATTCTAGGAGTTGTAGGTTCCTACATCACATGTCGTAACATGAGATCCATGAGCACCATGCTATAACAATATCCCATTACTACCTCACTACAACATGATGTAGTTGTTATAAAATTGAGAGCTAGAGTGCCTTGTTCTAATAGCACATGCCTACTATCCAACTATGATGTTTTTGTGACACCACACTGATGTGTAACAATGACATGATATGACTCTCCCAGCAACATGTACCACCACCATATGTTGCTAAAAGTTTACACTTAGATCAACATGTCATAGATATATGTGCGTAATTGACAAGAGGTGGATTTCTCTTATGCAAGATTTATTTTCCACTAATTGACATGAATTGTCTTGTAACTTTCCCATCAAAGCACCACATTTATAATTCATTAGCCACAAGTATCCATCAATTCAATTGAGGTAAATTCCACCATTACCACCATTATAATCATTCCCCTAATTTCATCACGATTTCACAATGATATCACATAATTAATTCCACTCTCAGACTTAACTACCTCTATTGCAGCTTTGTCCCCTCATCCTAAACTTAGTGATTCATGATAACGTTACTCCATTACCATACAAAGTGTTTTGTTCCTTCCTTTGCAACCAAGTTATTCATATTGTTGTTCCTCAGCAAACATAACCATGGAGGATTCACTCATTTTCTATAAGCCTGAAGGCATGCTGTTATTGGAGACATATGGAGAAGCATGGAATATTTTCTATGAAAAGGTAGATTGGTGTACATTGAGAAGTTATAGGGGCTTTAGGAAATAATTGCATTGAAGTTGGACCTTCCATAGAACCTACCGAACTTTGAGATATATGTAATGGGATTCCAAATTAAAGTGGATGGAAATGGAATGGTGGTAGTCACAAGGATCCTATATGTGGGAAAAAATGGTCTTATTATTAAAAAAATCCCTTGTAGATGTCAAAGAGGACTTTTTATAGGAAATTGAGATGTAAGTGAACAAAAAGGAGTATTCAATAGAAAATATCCTCCACAATGGATAAACATTGAGTAGTTTATGTAGAAGTATATAACTTGTGAAGGTCTCCATGCCATTATATTTTGTTACCACCTCAAAAATTTTAGCCACATTTGACACCAGAGGCTAATGTACATGCCCATATTTATCTAGAGAACATTGCAACATCTTGCACAAAATGTCAGAGATTATAAAATACCTATGTCCTATGTTTCACATTGTGGGATAATAAAACTCATCACAGTTCATTCCCTACAATGAGAAGGGTGTACATTAGAAGATTTAGTGGACCAACCTTATGAATTTATCCTAGAAAAGATGATGGAAAAGGAATCTAGAAAACGGGGAGAACAAGCTACAGGGAAACCATCGAGAGAAATAAAACAACACTAGGAATCAATCCAACCACCCCTGCAATCGCAAAATAAAATCTTGATCTATGATGGAAGAAAACTTTGTGGGGATATTTGATTTCAAGATTGTAAGGAAAATTAGAACCATCATTCCACTAGGGAAAAAATAACAAATAAGATTGGTGTCACACAAGAACCAACTGGATAATAAACTGGACATGTTATTACAAAATAACCAACAAGAAAATAATTTTCTATTGTTACATGACAACCAATAGGAGATGGAAATGCAAAGCATGTTTTCCCAATATAAACAATAGAAGATGTAACTACCATGGATATGTTCTTGTTTCACCTCCTAGGAAGGAAATTCCCAAGTGAAAACAAAGTAAATATACTAGATGTGACATTTATTGAAGGACCTCATCTTTTGGAATTATCAAGAAAATCATTGGATTGAAATAGGTTAACCAAAATGTAAGAAATAAAGTGAGAAAACAAAAGGTATAACTACAACCTTTCCAAATATGGGAAGGCCTATATTACATTTCCCAAACTACTAAATATATTCAACTTCCCTTGGGCAAGCCTACAAAGATAGAAGTAGAGGAGGATCTTGATGTTTCTCCTCTTGAATCTTTGTACAAGGGGTTACTAGTTGAATTAAATTTGTTTCCCCTTGGTCTAGATAACATTGCAATATATTAGTAAACAATGTCTCTAATTACCTAAAAAATCAAAGCCAAAATGTAGATAGAGAAAACCCTTACTGTGGACAAAGAGAGTTACAAGGATGAAACTAGATTACCTATGTAAACTACAATAATGTATATAATGTTTGAGCTCACATCCATTGATGGTGTCAAAGAGGAAAGAAAAAAAACCTTAATAGAAAGAAAAAATCAACAATGACATTGTGCTACAAATAACCAAAATCTTGTAAAACAAATCAATCTCGATAGTGATTACTAGTTGAAAGCTCAAATTTCCCAAGTGGAGAATATGTAATGAGGCCTATGGCAATTGGGGTTGGCATCATATAAATGTGAATTAGCAAAAATCATCATAGCAACTCATATACGATAGTGGGATGAACACCTATAGGTATAATAGCTCCAAGGTTGTACCAATGGAGGCGATGCGATTTGATTAACAAGGATCAAAGGAAACCTCGACATGTTACGGAGCTCCGAAAAGAAACTCCATGGAAAAAAAAAACACATATAGAGTGTAAATCGCTTATATATTACACATTATTGAGTTTTATAAGGACATTCTTCTTTATTCGATGATAATCGTTCTCAGTTGATATATGAAATATATTTATTATTTAAGCTCAAAGTATTCAATACATGAATACCTTATAACATGACCTACACCGAAAGTGTAATATGAAAGCAACATTGAAGAGAATAATTTGTTATGTCGACCTTATTAACATAACATTTGTTTGGACAATGACCCAGAGTGGAACTCATACCAGTATGTTGGTTACATACAACTAATATATTTCACCTTGTTCATGAGTAACCATGTATAGTTGAAAAATGCTTTTATATGTTACTAAAAATAATTAGTATTGAAATCTCTGAGTGGGGTGAATTTCATAGGCCTTGAACTCTACTCCTCTTATACTATGCATTATTTAACTCTAATACACATCAATTTTATCTCCATCACCCAATAAGGGGTCATCATCCACTACATAGCGGGAGTAGATATTTGCAATGAGGATACAATGGAATGTTGCAAAGAAAAATGGGGGAAAGCAATACAAGAAATGAGAGGGAGGGACACCTTTAGTTACCTCAATATTAGGGTGTAAGTATAATGAGTAAATAGGTACATTAAATAATAGAGTGTGTAGGAACCAATGGATTGGATTAATATTCCATCAACCTACGATTTTGGATTTGGTTTATGACACTTGAATATAAGTGTCACTACAATATGGAAGGATATTGGAGGTTGCCTATTAGAAATACGTTGAGTGTAATGGAGGATATTACCCATATAATGGTCATTGGAACTTAAATTTTAATATCTAATCATTACATCGATTCAGATTGTGATTAATCATTTGGTTGCATTAGGAGATGCAACATCTTTGATTGGGAGTAGGTTATGGGTGCTTGCATTGCCATATTTTTCATGCCTATATTATTCTTTTATAATAATTGTTATTTACCATTCAAAGAATTGTTTATATCACTTTTGAATATAATGATATATTTACTCTATTGTATGTTCCCCTATTGTTCATTTAATTTTGATGAATTATGCTAGTGTGATTAAGGGAAATAAGCCTTCATAACTTACTCATTAGAAATGTTTATGAGCCACTACCCTAGGATGGTGTATGAAGGATTCTATCACACCACTTATCACCATTGTTCTGACACTACTAGTCATTATTTCTATTACACCTCAAATACATCACTTTTGTTAGAATAATGATGACCATTGTTGTTGCACTGGTGGTCAATATTGTTGTAACACTAATTGTCACCACTTTTATTACGTCGTTGGTGAGTATTGTTTCCACAACATTGGTCAGTGTTGTTTCCATGCCATCGATGCACCATGACTATTACACTACTAATCACAATTGTTGTCACACTAATGTTGTTCACCAACACTACCATAAGTAGGTATGTTGTTGATATTTAGATGAAATGGTTGCATTTTTGGTAATGGAAAAATATAGAGCTATGATACCTTATTTTTTGGAACAATCAAAGGACATAATTAATAGCTATAATGACTATGGTGTGTTGTGTGTGGTAGTTTCTTCAGCGTTCTAATCAATTGGCTGTAATGAAGAGGTGTAGATGCCGTTGCCAAATGAGAGTGCATATTTTAGGACAAATTTGGAACTGTGTTCGCTATTAGAGAGGATAGACTTGAAACATTGTGATGAATGATTAGATGTCTTCATATTTTAAAGATCAACTGTTGGAAACTTGTTTCTTATGTAAACAAAATCAAAGTTTTAAGGGTCGACGTCATTTGGAAACCGTCAATTGCCATTAAAGTCAATAAACTTGGAACAACTACTGAGAATATCTGAGATTCCGATGGAAGTCCACGAAATCCTTTCCGCAATGGATTGGATAGTTTAAAAATTTGGTATAAATATCCTAGCCATCTTAAAGAGGCAGAGGATACTTGTGTTGAGAGTCAATCCATTGATAAGGCCAATTACTATTTCAATATGAAAGTTGTTTGTGTTAATACACCGTTCTTTTGTGGTGAATGAATACTTAAATCGAGGCATCCACAATTTTTTATTCGTAGTAATTTATAGAGCTAGACCCCCATCCTTGGCTATGTATGTTGTATGTTATATGATCTAGTGTTTCATTATTGGGTTGTGTCCATTTGTTTTTTTTACAATTAAAAGTCTTAACTCACAATTGGAATTTTAGGAATGGAAAATTCTACTACAATAATATAATTTTCTACTTCCACATGGAGTAAATACTTTATATTTTTTGTTCAAACGAAGTACCTATTAGTAGGATCCAATATAGAGAAATTCTTAGTTACATGATATGTTGATTGCATCAAGGTTGTGTAAGTTTAGTATAAGGCTCTAAACTAGTTTATAGTGTTATGGTTTTTCTTGAGTCTAGTGCTCATCTCATTAAAATTTGAGATTCTCATAAGAATAGATTGGCACGGTCACGTAATATTTGTTTTCCTTTGACATAGGAACTGGTTTCTTCCTAAAATCATTTCCTTTTGAGAAGCAACTGGTAATTTTTTTCCCACACACATAATTAAGGAAGTCTAGTCATTTGATTTCATTAGAAGAATATTATTTCCTTAATTACAATAAAGTTCATTTCATCGCCATGTATTTTTAATCAAATAAGTTGTAAGTGATAGTATTTCCTTTCTAGTTGAAATAAATCATTTATTTTTAGAATCAAATTTATTTATTGCAATCTTGTCATTTCATCATTATTTAGATAAACTTACGTCTCGTAACTTTCTTAAAAAGTATTCAAAGACTTGTTCCTTGGAATGATTATTCTTGTTCCTATCATTCCAACAAAATAACTAAATCCATGTTTAGATAATTGTCTAGGTATATATAGTACATGATAGTTTATATGTGTTTAAATGAGCTTTAATTTAAAATTTCAAAAATAGCCTTTTAATTGTTTTTGAGCCAAGACGCTTCTTCGACAACTAAGTAGGAGGGGATGTGTAATATTTTTTGTCTGTTAGTGTTCACTTGTTAAACAAATAAAAAATAATGAAAAGTTATGCATAAAATAAAGTGAGGTGTAATAAAAAAAAAAGCTGAATGTGTTGTAAATAAGTAGAACAGTAAAGAAAACGTCTGAGTAAACATGTTAAATCTTGTACTCTTTTCAGAAAATACTTGTTCCAACAATAGACTTTAAATAAGACTATGTTGGAAGACATCTACTGGTTAGATCTAATTTATGTTTCGATAATCGAAGTTCATGATATATATCTCATATTAGTTCAAAAAGATGTAAAAGTAAAAATATTTTAATGTTGTATATAAAAACAATACTCAATGTGGGTTTATCAGTAGAATCTTTTCAATATGAACTAATATTGGACAATATACTTAAAAAAAATATTTATAATAAAAATAATTTTAATTTACAGTATAGGAGATGTGATGATATATGTGTAATGTTATAAATATTTATATTATATAAATGTTTAAAAAAAATTATGTATATGACCATGACAAATTTAAAGATTTTATAAGTGTACAATGTATAGTGGCCTATCATACACTCTATATAGCATTCAAAATATAGAATTTACAATAATCGAAAAATAACACATTTTATTTTACACTCTGAAGAAGTTTGTACATGAATAAATTTAATCCCACTCAACTCATATTATATCCTCTCTTAAGATGGATCTATGTTGGTTATAAAAAAATAGAAAGGTGATTGAAAGACCAGTCAATGTGCTTATTCCTTCAAGACCACTCTTGGTAGTCCTACTTACCAATCAATGTTATTCCAAGAACAAAGATGAGGGAATGCATTTTGAATGAGGAAAGAATTGATGAGTACATGTAACTTTTTGAGAATGGATATACAGCCTCAAAATAGTATCTCTTAGAAATCAAATAATATAAACCCAACATTAAATTAAAGGAGAGATTAATACTACTAGACTTGGCCAATATCATCAACCTTGCTTCCAAACTAGTCAAATGAAACTCAAATGGATGTGTTTTCTCATTGTGCCAACAAATGATTCTATCCTTATATAACATCACCATGTTACATTGAGATGATATTTTTGAAAATGAAACATAGACTACCTATACTTGACATGGTCCCATTGCCTCTCTCTCAATTCATTTTCTAAGAGAATTTTGATTGCCTTCCTCTCTCACTCCACTAGTTGAGTGAGATTCAATCTCCCATGTGAATGGGATCTTGATTTACTAGTGTTTCTGTATAAAGTATCATATTTCACGTATATTTACATAATGTTATAAGGCACACTAAGATGTAATAGCGAGTGGTGAAACTAACTTATTTTAGTAAAAAATAGAAATACACTTCTTTTTTACATAGTCAAGGCCAAAAGACATAAATTTCTTAGTAGTGTGTGACCTTATGGTGAGCTAGCTTAAAGCAGGAAGAAGTCATGGAATCATTATGAAAAGTGCATGATTCTATCCTCCTAGAGTTTAATTCATGTCGTATTTGAAACTCTCATATCATCAATTAAGGAGATTTCCTAGCAAATAGAGTAATTAGTTGGAAATGGTTATGAAAAATAATAGTGCTAACATAATTTTAATGCTTTAGTGGTTAGTATCTTTTGGGAGAATCATGGGTATGAAATTGAGCAGAGGTGTCGAGCATTAGGATTCAAGAAGAGTCACCATTAGAATCAACGAGGGAGTGTAGATGTTTGAAAAACTAAATTAATCTCATAGAATGGTATAGTAATTCTAGTTATAGAGTGTATAGGGTCTCATAGAGGAGTTAAAAGAATTTTTTTTCAAGAATAGGGGTAATCGTGTTGTTCTTTGAACCACCAATGCTTTGATACTATTATCAATTTTAGAAAGAAAATTCACAAGACAAATGCTATTTTTTTGCACTAAAAGTTATACAATTAGTGACTCCTCATTACGTTATCCAAAGGTTCATTCATCTTATTATTCTCCTACTTCTCTAAATTATTTACAGTTTTATTTATGAGGACAAAAATATTCCAGGATTGTGTCCAACATTTCCTTCTACTCTAAGTATAACTTTTGGAACATCTAAAGTTAATATATATGATCTTGGGTTTCAAACAAGAAGGAAAATATAGACAAAAAACAAGAAATAGAAGGATAATTACAAGGCCGTCTTATTGATGGATTGATGATCAACTCCAAAAATATCCTTTGCTGATATGATTCCTAGGTGGAAATAGGCTTAACTCTAGATAAGATAACTCAATGTCTTTTATAGCCTATATTAGTACACAAATGGGATGGTCGCTAAGGGATCATTTTCCTAAAGAAGTACTAATATCCTTTAGGGGTCTTGTTCCTAATCCTTGGATCAAGAAAATAAAGAAATGTAAGCTAAATAAGGGTCTACTAAAACATAAGAGAAAAAACATATAACAAAAGAATAGCAACTACCAAAAAATAACAAAAAAGATGGATTTTTTTATTTTTAATTTTTAAATAACATGGATTGCATTGGGATAAGATAAGTATCCCCCCTCCTAACAACTGTATTGTGCTGATGCATGTTTTCCCAACGAGATCTATATTAGTAGGCACATGTGATATCAAAAAGTGGTTTTCTAGTGTCATCTATCAATGTTTAGAAACTCATAATCTATACACATAGTAGGAAAGGAATAACATAAGGGATTAGTCAAAAAATACTTAGAAAATAAAGATAAAAACAAGTAAACAAGATTTTACCAACTACTACATAACCTACGACTTTAATATAGCTTAGATTCTAATGGAGTCACCAATATGTTTTCTCTTTTTTACGACAAAGGTTAGCAAAAAAAATTCCTAGTGGTTCTAGTAATACAATAGTTAAAAAAGATGGACTAGAAGCACTAATTAGAAATATGATTATAGTTTTCAAAGGAGATGAATTAAGAAAAAAACATTTAAAAACAAAAAACATGAAACAGAAATATGATCTCAATTACCGAAGAAAATTTTGAATACAATAATGGAGATATTGTTGGAATATGTGGTTCTCCTTCAACGTCCTCCTTGGGAGGGTTCTTGTTGTATCTTGCACCTATGAAGAATAGTTGTTTCTATATCTTTTATGGTGGATAGAAAGGTGTGAGAACTAAAAACTGCCATATCTAAAATGAAGATATATGATAATGTAGATGATGAAATGGCCATGTGAATTTATTAGAAAACATCCCATATTTATAGAAAAATAGTTATTATATTTGACATGGTCCAAATAATAAAAAATGTGTATTGTGCCAAATCAAGGTCTAAACCCTTTTGGTATTTTAAGGTTATTTTACTTTTCAATTAATTAAATACCACAGGAGAATATGAAAAGGTCTATATTAAAGTTTATTACATGCAACTAAATTCAAAATAATGAGTTCCTAAGATAACTAGTGAAAATGATTTACAAGTAAATGATTTATTGAATTTATTCTGCATGAATGGGTCAAAGTGGGTAAAACTAACTCAAACACCTTCATAGGAAAATGTAAAGTAATGAAAATAACATAAAATTAATGCATTTATAAGTTATTTTTATTAAATTGGTAAAATTAGCAAAAATAACATAGGAGAAATGGTTTTTTAGGATATTTTCATTTGTTTGAGATCCAAGAGTGGGTTTTCATATGATAAATCTATACTAACATGATGTATTCTAATAATCTTAGTAATTCTAGCTAGGGGATGACTTTTTGTGTGATAAAAACTCTTATTGAAGACCCAACATATATAAACAACCACAAATAATTTGTTGAATAATTCATATTTTAGGAATTCCTACACTTTGAAGATTAGAATGGATGTAGTGGAAAATAATTAGCTCGTGAATAGTCCAAGATAATTGTGGAATGAATAACTACACTTCATTGGGTTTATGAAATATGTATATTGTGATTTTTGTCCAATAACATAAAAGAAATTAAAATCTAAAAGTTTGTATAAGGAGAGCCTTAATAACATAAAAGAAATTAAAATCTAAAAGTTTGTATAAGGAGAGCCTTAAATATTCTTATTGGTTGAAGTTATGTTTTTTGAAAACGAAGTCTTCCAAAATGCTAGGTTCTATTTATAATTGTATCAATGTGTATTTTAACATAATTAGTAAGTTTTTCTTTTTAATAACTAAACTTCCAAAATAATCTCAAACATATTTTTTTACTATAATAATATTAATTGTATGCATTAATTGTTTGAATGTCATTAAAATAATTATTCAACAATTTACTTTAAAATAACAATAATTAAATGCAATACCATTTACTAAATATGAATAAAACAAATAATACTATAATAATAAATTCAAACTGATAAATTCTTTGGACTATTCAATTTTTATTATGATTATTATTATGGCCTAGTGTAACTTATACATGAAATAACTTTTTCATTCCGCAATAAATAGAATCACCACTGTAGAAAACCTCTAAGACACTAGAATTCTACATATTAAATAACTTAAACTCAATTTTCTTTTAAAATTCAATGGAATTTTAATTAAAATTAAAAAAAAAATGCTCGCTGAAAAAACAAAAACAAAAACAACAAAAAGCAAAAAAAACTAGACTACTCATTATTATTACACCTTCTATAAAGTATATATTTCATTGTTATTAACACTAAAAATATACATTCTTATATAAAAAAATATTCCAAATAATAAATATAAATATAATATATATTTAAACCATAAACATCATATTCTTCTATTAATTTAAAGTTACTAACCATTTTTTTTTTAATAAATTTGCAAGGATTTTGTAGCCAATTTTGTCTTTGACAATATAAAATCAAAATGTTATGCCACCATCTTCTCCACAATTAAGTTCCATTTCATATCTAAAACAAGGTGTGAGTTTTTCATTTTCTAATATCATCATATCCTAGAGATGGTCGTATTCCATACTTATTTAATTATCGTTTCCAATGCATTTAAAATGTGGCCCCAACTTTACCAATCCATGTGAGCATGTGAGCTTTAATCAATGGTTGAGAATTTATGTCTAGAGGGATATAGAATTGACCCCAATCAACAATTCGTTTTTAAAGCTTCCACTCATTATGCCCTTTATTTGTGTGTGTGAATATAAGATAAAATAAAATGTGCCATTAAAAATTAGTTGATAAAATATCACCAGAAACATTAATCTCAGTAAATTATTATAAAAAATAATACAAATATTATATAACTTAGTCTGGATCGCCAATAAAGCTTCAACGGTCAATATGGGGAAAACATTCCATGTTGACTAGAATCCATAAATTCACGGAGACAGAAAGAAAACTTATTTCCCTTGATGTGCCCAACTAAGAGATGAGGGCCTCCAAACCCTACCAATCCATCTCCCAGTGAAACTCCTGAACTATTGTGGCCGCAGCCAAACGCAATATGCGGAACCTTTCGGGAAGAAAGAGAAAGGTCTCATCTGAAAGGATCCCTTCTTTGAAGGAGGAGTCGCCATTTTCTTTTCCAATTTGTCACGAAGCTTCACCGCCTTTTATGTCCTTACATATTGGAATGTTGGATTCAACCAAGGTGTACATGACATTTTCCGTGATGTTTTTTCCAATTAAATAATAAAATCATTTGGTATAAGTGGTCGCTAGGATGATCATCCCAGTAGCTGTCGAAACCCGTTGAGTTTTTTGAAATATGATAATTACGGAGAATTATGTGTGGCATATATTGTTTAATCAAATACATGATGGACATTCAACATTTCCTAGAATCTATTCTTCTTTAGTGAATTTTGTTTATAATTGATGTAAATCTCATCCATTTCCTTTTCTTAATTCGATATATAATAAGAATTTTATTCATGATAATGTGATTCAGTTAGTATAACAGAAAATATAATATTATTGTTTAA
>APFE030846234.1:0-20492 GCA_000404065.3 Pinus taeda
TTCTGTGGATTACCACATTTGGATTTAATACCTAAAGGAGATATCGAAACCTTCAAATCCACATGTATAGTTGAATGTATAGGAGATGTTCCATAGAGTTGGACTCTCGACTTGGGGCAACCATGAATCTTCGCCTCAATACTCGATTGTACCAACACATCAAGTAATGAGTTGTCACTCCTCGAGTTTCCTTCAATACCAACTCACATTGTACTGATAAATGTAAATGAAAATTCTACAACTAACACCGTCAACACTATGCATTCTTTCCTATATGTGCACCAAAGCAGAGAGCATTACCAAAAAATACGTTATGTAGTAGTGTTTAGAAAAACCTCAATATAATATGTAAACAAGGTAAATTAATGTCGCTTGTCAATTATAGACCCCACTCGATGTATGTTATCACTAAATCAATTCATTAGGAAACCCCTTAAAATACATTAGCCTCACCAATCACTGTTGCCCAATGTCCTTCAGAAAAATCTCATCAAGCGCACAATTGGTTAAGATCTTGAATGACGACACAAACCATTAATGGATTGTCCCTCATATAATAAATGGCCATCTTGGAAAATAAATGTCCCCATAGACCAATTAATGACCCCTAGATACTACTTCATGATCGAATTAAAAATTAAAATATTTTACGAACTCCACCAACCAAAATGAATGCACTTACGTAGCAGTAAAGATACTCAGAAATCCCTAGATCGACCAATCCCAAACAAAAGAGGAGTAGGAATATCCACAAGAGAAAAGGTTTAGAAGAAATACCACATAAAACAACCAGCTAGTGTGTCTTAGATAGACCACATAGAATATTAGTAGGTAGCGTCTAAGATCCTCAAAAATCCCTCAATCAACCAATCTAAAACCAAGGAAGGAGCAGGAAGATCCATAGGAGAAAAGGTTCAAAATAAATACCACATAAACAACCAAATAGTGCATATCAGATAGACCACGAAGTAGACCAATAACTACAATGGAAAACAAATTTTTATTAGTGTACCTTGAAACAAAAAAAACTAGTACAGATCCCCGATTTCATCCAGAATCAGGACAAAAATCGAATCTATCTCATATAATTATGCTTTGATGTATTTCACCCAATAGCACCAGTAATTGCACTAGCGAAGGCTACGTTTAATCCATCTACCTCCACACTTGTAACCAAAATTACCACCCTTGTGAATTTTGTAACTAATGCTTCCATAATCTAGTCTTTTATCCTCATGTTCTTCTTCTTGCAAAAGCTATCGTAGAGATTTTGAAGTAGGCATATTGTCTTCCAAGGGATATTTGGTACCTTTCCTCCACTATCCTTCACATGAATCTAATCCATGTTATTGATGACAATCAGGATTTCCAGCACAATAATGTATTCATAACAACAACCACCAGATAGAAGTAGTGTTCAATATAAATGTCACAGTAAAATAGCACATATTAAAACATAATTAATGGAGACCCTAAAACGTAGTCCAACTATATTACTACCTATCCACATTAAGGGAAAGTGCCTCCATCTCACCTCTCACCAAGCACACCTTTTGCTTCAGCGTCTATCACCCTAAATCCCCTTAGTTTTTGTCGGCATCCATCGCTTGCTTCCTAAAGAACCCATCAACAACATAACGAAGGACCACTATTCCTTTACCTTTACCTTCTTTACTAACACCTCGTATAAAGGACATTAAGAAGAAATTAAATTTTAATACGAAGGAGTCTGCTACTACGACAAGACGAAGAGTGCAAACAATCGTTGTCTTTATATAAGATAACATGAATGGAAAGTGAAATATCATCCTTGGTATAGGCACGAGATAGTAGTAGCCTACAAGTTGGCAGACTTAGGGTGCACAGTCAGAGTCAATTTTGCAAGTGTTAGATAATATTTTTTTAAATTGATATCATTTTGTCTTAATTGTTAATCGTCTTAAATGGGTTTCATCTTAATTTGCATTGCCTTAAGTGACCATTGTCTTAAATATAAAATTTTGTCTTAAAATACTTTTGTCTCAAAATGTTTTTGTCTTAAATATAAAGTTTTGTCTTAAAATATTTTTGCATTAAACTATTTTTGTCTTAAATATAAATCTTTGTCTTAAAATATTTTTGTCTCACTCTATTTTTGTCTTAAATGTAATTTTTTTTTAAATATTTGTGTCAAAATATTTTTGTCTTAAGTTTTATATTTAAGACAGCTAAATTGATATTAAATTTTAATATAAAATAACTAAACTAAAAATAACTTTTAAAGACATAAAATTTCTTTTGTTTTAAAAAATGTCTTAAAAGTGTAAATAGTGAATAAAGCAGTTTGGATTTTCACATAATAAATACAATTCTTTTTTAATATTTATAAACAGAAGCGTCGGGTTTCCCAATTTTCTTTAGTATTTAGAAAAATGCATTAAGAACACCAACAATTCCAGTAGTGAATTTTGAATAATTAACACCTAGAACCGTGCAAAATATTTTGAGAGAATTTACCTCCATTACTTTTCCTCTATTAAACACTTGACATCAATACTGAAGATTTATAATTTCAAAAAATAATGACACTGCAACAAATCAAGGCATTCACATGAGAATTCAATACTAATTCTGACCATATAAATAAAGGGTTCAGATATTTCGCCACTTCTAAACCGCTTTACATTGTAGGTGAATAATCAATTAAAAAAAATGTAATTTAGTAATAACATATATATATATATATATATTATTTTTAACTATAAATAATATTTATTTTAGAAAATGTCTAAAAATTAACAAATTAACAAAATTTTGCCCCAAAAATTTGTTTATTCTAAGATAACCAAAATCAAATAAGGCAAACAATAATGAACTCACATGGACAAATTAATTTACCAGCATGATTGACCAACCATTTATATTCATTGGTCAATGGTTAAGAGCATGTGTTTCTCCTAAGAGGTCATAGGTTCAAAACTAGAGGGGGGTAGAGTATGTATGTCGTCGTAGACTTAGCAATCAAATCATTGTGCCGAGGTGGGTCCCTTGTCCCACAAACAATGGGGTCTCATACACCAATTTGGTGTCTGGCTTTACCGTGACCTTAAAAATAGATATTATTATTATTATTCTTGTTATTATTATTGATATAACTTCTGTATGGAGTATTTTTTGGTTAATATTGTTAATTTATTGAATTACCTATAAAATACTTCAACTAAACCATAGAAAATGATTGTTCCTCTTCCCCATATGTGTGAAAAATAAATATCAATTAAAGCTTATAAATGTGATATTATTACATTTCTATGACATTATGTATAATTATATGAACAATCAATAATAATAATTGTTGTTTTCTTTTATTTTATATATAACTATTACAAACATTTATATTGGAAATCAATAAAAATATATCAATAACTATTCTGGTTTAAACATAGTGTCAGCGAATCGGTTGTGTATGTAAAAATAAGAATTTAGCTTATGTGTATGTAAAAACTTAAAAATTGAAGAGAACAATATACTTGCTTCATAATATTTCTAGGATAATAATTGTGTACAAAATCTTCTTATCCAACTTGAAATTGAAGCGCAAGGTAATGGCACCTAGAACAATCACCTAAAATAAATCTTCTGAATTGTTTTCTTTCATTGAAAATGTATCTCATATACATATAATTTTAATTTGCAGATGTGTATCTGATTTAGCCCACAATAGAAGAGTTCATATAGAATTCATTATATTTTCCACAATTCAATATCTTGAAAACTTTAGTTGACATTGCTAGTTATTAAGACAATTTATAATTTACAACTAACATATGGATATATAACACATGGTGTTTATGGTGTTCATGAGTAAACACTACTATAAACCAAAACTTGTAATATGATGGAAAGCTATAAATGTTAGTCCATTATACCTTATTAAGATATATTTTTTTATTGTTGTAATCGAATAGATCGCCAGTTTCTCATAGCTCCAATATTTTGATCGAAACGGACTTTACCTGTTGATGATGATGTTATCAAACACCTGCCGAAATAAGCTAATCGATATCGACAAATAAAATTTAAAAAGTCATGGATAATTATTAAGTGATATGATTGTCAAAATAAAAATCAATTTATCAATCCCAATGGTAATCACTTACAAATCCTCAGTTTTGAATGGTGAATGTTGTTTTTTCCACAAAAGATTGCATGTATGGAAGTTCATCCATGATGATAGCACCAACATCACCTTTGGACAATGCCAAATAGAGAAAAGTCTAGAAATTTCTACTTCGTGGTGTGAGAATAAACATAGGGGAGGGTTGCCATTACCTATGCGCCCTCCCCGCCATGTCGCAAAACCACATGTCAACCCACATGGATCTGGTACAACACATGTTCACCGTGGAGGTCCACATGTTGGGCATCGTGTCATCACATAAAATTTTGTGTCTGTGTCATTTCCTCTGTTTGTTTGGGGTCATTCCTACAATGTTGCATTTTCCCTTTGTCTTTCTCCTCGGAGCTGGTTGTTGGGTGAAGCCCCCTGCCGAAGATGGCTCGGGAAAACCCAAGAACCTGCGCACTTCGTTTGGTATTGAGGTTCTGATGCAAACGTTTGTTCGAGGTTTAGCATTTGTGGACCTGAGCTTCATCTGGTATGCAGGTGTTGATGAAAATGTTTGTTCGAGGTTTAGGGTTTGTGGTTGGAACATCGCTTCTGCCTTTCTTGCGGTTTTCTGCCTGGATTTATTAGTCGTTCTGGACCCCTGATTGTTTAAGGTTTCTCTGGTGGTGGTCTTTTCGCAGTTTTTGTTGTTTGGGGAGGAGCCGGTTGCAATTTTACCGAGCTCGAGGTGGAAGGTCTTTTTTAATAGGTAATTGCTTAATTTGTTGTTTTGTACCAGTTTTTTTGGTGGTTTTCTGTTGTCTAATGGCTTTTTCTTCTTGTTGCAGGTGTGAAAAAGGTCGTTGCAGGTGTGGAGAAGGTCTCGCGAGCTCCGGGGAAGGTCGGCGACCATCCATGGCCTGTATCCGGTAGGACTTTAATCCTACCAGCAATTTCTCTATGTTTTTCAACACAAACAACTCTATTTGGATTTTTTGTAAACTTTTTATGGCAATTTTTTAGGGTTTAGGGTTTTTGTGGATATTTTGATGTTGTTTGTGGCTTTCCATGATGGTATTTGTGAATTTTCACTGTTATCATGCTTGGCCGTCTCATGCCATCCTTGGTGTGCCATCCTCGGCCGTTTGCAGAGTTTCAATGGCAAATGAAATATTCCTAAGAAGCAGGGTTAGTATGCTTTTTGAATGGCCTTGACCTTGCTCTCCTCTGTTTCTATTTCGTGGTGCAGTTTACAAATATCTATAGAATAATTATGCCAATTGAGTCACCCTTAGTCCTCTGTGTGTTGGTCTGTGTTCACATAAGTGTTGAGGATGCTCACATGTGAGGTATTAGGTATTAGGTAGCTTTCCATGATGGTATTTGTGAATTTTCACTGTTATCATGCTTGGTCGTCTCGTGCCATCCTCGGCATGCCATCCTCGGTCATTTACACAGTTTCAATGGCAAATGAAAGATTCCTAAGAAGCACGATGAGCATGCTTTGTGAATGGCCTTGACCTTGTTCTCCTCTGTTTCTATTTCTTAGTGCAGTGTACAAATATCTACATAATAGTTATGCCAATTGAGTCATTTTTAGTCCTCTGTGTGTTGGTCTATGTTCACATAAGTGTTGAGGATGCTCACATCTGAGGTATTAGGTGGTTTTCCATCCTCGACCATCCCATTCCACCCTCAGTGTGCCATCCTTGGCTGTCCCATGCCATCCTCGGTGAATGGCTTCACCCAACAACCAGCCCCGAGTAGAAAGACAAAGGGAAAATGGAACATCGCAGTAGTGACCCCAAACAAACCCTCGAAACCCTCGAAGCCCTATTGGACTCTGGTTTAGGTTCTTATTGCCATATTTAGCTTTTTTCCTACTCTACTTGATAATGAGTGCTCTCAAAAACTTATTATGAGATAAGACTGTCTGGTCATTTGATTTTTGTATTTAGCCTTTTTCCTATACCTTTCGCCATTATCTGTTGTCTATTGTTCATATCAAGTGTTGCCACTTCTGCAATGTTTATTTCATTTATTGGTCTGTAATAGTACTTTGAAGTAGAAGATTGGTTTTCTGGTTCATCGAACAACAACAAATCATTATGTAGCTTTGCTAGCATATTCCTCTTGTTAATGAGAAATTTTCTTCTTCCTAAGCAATTTTTTGTCAATTTAGAATTATTTAATTATTGGTTTTGTCTCTTGCATAGAGTCTCTACACCTGCTCGCAACTTTGAATCTACTCTATCGAATCTGAAAAATGACTGAAATAATAATCCTAACACCCTCAGAATCATATAATACAAATTTCATTATTTTTTTCCTTCTTATAAATAGATGTCAAATATTTTAAAGATAATTAGGGAAGGGAAAATAACAGTTAGAGATCGCATGGCGATTTGGCATCTCATTTCTCAGATGAAGGATGCCTTTGTTGGTACTAATTCGAGGCCAGCAATTCCCTCTCCTCTTGGCATCAAGGATAGAGCACAGGCTCTGTCTGTCAACAGATAAAATGTGTCCAGGTTCTATGATGTTAACAAGCCTTCAGAATTGTCTCTATATATAAAATTTTTGTTTGTTTGTTTGTCCCCTTCTCTATTAGTTTACAGGAAAAAAAATTTCACGATGATGGGTTGCCATAGCTGGGCTTCATGCCCTGGCTATCTTGATGTATAGTTCTATATATACATGATTAAATGATACGAGTTTTAATTAACTTTTACAGTTTGTAGCCACCGCAATTGAAATTTTTCTGTCTTGTTTATTTTTGGGGATGAGAAGATCATAAATGATGCCAATTTTACTTAACTGTTGTAGTTTGTAGCCACCTCAATTGAAATTTTTGTGTCCTATTATTTTTGGGCGTTGAGAAGATGATTAAATGATGCCAGTTTTACTCAACTGTTGCAATTTGTAGCCACCTCAATTGAAATTTTTGTGTCCTATTTTTTGTGGGGTTGAGAAGAGATTTGGGTTTAGGTATGGTTATTGGTCAGAAATGCATAGGAGGATGATTAAACTTCATTCGCTTAAGGATTTAGGTTATTCTCATATTTACAGCGATTATATTGGATGCGACTCTCTAGTCATGTGGTGGTGAAGATCTAGACATGGGGTGTGTTGCTATATTAGTAATCTATGTTTGGACCTGGAACCTGAATTTGAATTTGAAGGTTTCCATATTAGTGATCTAGGACCTGGAAGCTGAATTTGAATTTGAAGGTTTTCATATGGAAAAAAATATAGAGATGGGGTGTTGTTATTTTAGTGATCTATGTTTGGACATGGAACTAGAATTTTGAATATATGAATTTAAATTTGAAGGTTTTTTCCTACTCTACTTAATAATGAGTGCTCTCAAAAACTTATTATGGGATAAGACTGTCTGGTCATTTGATTTCTGTATTTATCCTTTTTCATATGCAACTTGATAAAGTGCTCTCAAATTCTCAAGTGTCCCCTCAATGAATAAAATTATCAGTGGCTTTTTGAAATTTAATAAAACTTATTATGAGATAGATTGCCTCCTCATTTGAGACTGTTTAGTCATTTGATTTTTGTATTTAGTCATTTTCCTAAGCCTTTGGCCATTATCTCTTGTCCAGAGTTGGAATGGAATGTTATTATTGAATTCCTTACAATATCAATAGACCAATGATTATTTGTTATGAATCTTCGTTACTGTGATTGATGGGATTTTACCAAGGTCTATTTCAGTGCAACATGGTCTATCAGTTATCAATAATCTTGAAATGCTTAACTGAGATTTACCCAAACAATAGTTATCCTCTTGAAGGCTCTATCCTCTTGAATGAGCCTTTAAGGAGACGGGGATCGGTTCTAACCTATTGACCCTGTCAACTTGGCCCAGAAATTAACCCTAGTTATCTCACAGAGTTACTCATGGATTCCTCTTTCATTAATTTCCTTTTCTCTTTTAGCTACAACCACTGAAATAATAGTTCTCAGTTCAAGTTTAATAGAAGCCATAAATAGTTTTGCTAATCTGTAGCAACTTAATTTAGTTCTAGAAAATTTATTTCAACACAACCACAGTTACACAGTTTAACCGAGCCGCTTCAAGTATAACTAATTAACCAGCAATGAAGGAAACTATTTGTCAATACCTATCTGTTTCCTTCCTTTATTCCTCTAAGCTAGCCACACAAAGTTCACAGAATAACTTATAGAAATAGTTTTATCATAATTAATATTTTACAGAAAGACATATTCCATTGAAAATTTCTTTTCAACACACAGTTAGGTTGCCACAAGAAATCACTACTAGTTTGTAAGCCAAAATGTTTCTGTGACAAGAAAAAGATACAATCTAGTGTTGTAAGCCAAAAATTTTCTATGGCAAGAAAAAGATACAATCTAGTGTTGTAGGCCAAAATGTTTCTATTCCAAGAAAAAGATACAATCCATCCAAAATCCCCATCATAATGTGGTTAGAACCAAAAAGATATGACACTCCTATTATTTATGGCCCTAAGAATCTTGAGTGCCAAAACTCCTCGAGTTACCTTCTTGAGCCAGGTAGGTTGGGCTACCAGTCAAGGGCTAATTAGGAAATGGTTGATTGCTGCCATATGATTGATTCCAATTTGCAGCTTCCAACCATGAAGGTACTGAGTACCCATATCTCACATTTGCACTACTGACCCTTGCATTAAGTGGAGCTGTGTAATGAGCATACAAAGAATTGACACCAACTTTGGTAGGACCAAGGCAAGTGGGTAAACCGTTAGTTTGATAGTGGGGCACTTGAATGTTTATGAGATCTTGGAATAATTGTATAATATTTGCAATGGAGTCTAATGAGTTTGAAATAATCTTAGTCTCATCAACTATTCTTTTATCATTGATCATCCCTTGTTCCTTTTCAAGTATTTGTTGTGCCTTTCGTTTTTTCTTTTCCTGTCTTGCCATTTGCTTTTGTTGGTCCTTAACTTGCCTTGCTTTATCTCTTTCAATCCTTTCATTTGCTCGACGTTGTGCTGCAACAATCCTTGATGCCTTCTTCTCCTTGACTAGATCATTCTTTTTCTATTTTAATTCTTGCATTTCAAATTTCTTTTTTTCAGACTCAACTAATAGGTTTATATAGTCCTCTGAGGTGAGTAACTGTGAGCTTCAGCCAAACGAAGACTACCTGGTGCACCTTGCTTTTTTTTCATTGATACTCTCTCTACTGGTAGCTTTAGGAACCGTCCAAGTGTCTTCTCCACCCCTCCCACCTGAATGTCATTGTTTGGTAATTACCTTCCAGTATCTGTTGGAACTGATTAAACTATATCATTATCTTCATTTGATGCCTCATTATTTCCTTCATCTTCTTCCATTGATCTATTTTCCATAAAAAAAATGAGCAATTTCACTGTTCAATTCTGCTAGTTGTGAGGGCATGTTCATGCTTTCTTCATTGGTTGCTGAGACACTATGTGCATTCATATTGATCATTGCTTCTGCTAGCCATGAAGGTGGGGTTACTTGGCTTGGCAATGTCAATTGGTCATTATCAACTGCATATTCAACAATATCATTACAATATCAGCAACGGGAATTTCATGTTCTTGAGTTGGTGGAACGATCTCCATGTTACTGCGAATTTGTTCATTGTTATATTGTGTTTCACATATAGTTTCATCATCTTTAGCATATAAGTGTCCTTGAGATAGGGAAATCATATTACCAGCTACAACAACATCATCTTGGTCATCTACTTCTTGCACTTCAACATTTGTTTGGGCATTTGGCTACAACCAGTATCATGCATAAGAGCATCATAGTTCAGTGGCTAGATTCCTGTCCTCCTAAAGCCAACCTTGATATTTGATGGTTTTAAAGCCCTTTTAAAAGGTTTACCTGCAAGCTCTGCTAGCTCAAACCTTTTCACCTCAACCCCTGGATTCTTTGCCATCCATGCAACGCGCTCTGACCTGAAATAGTTCTTGAACGGGCCAAACACACTAACATCAAGGGGTTGTAGTCTGTGAGTGGTATGAGTGGTCAATGTCAACAGGTCGATGCCTAAATTATTTGCTTCCTCAATTTTTTGTACAACCATGTGGCTCCCATGGCCATCTAATATCGAAAGGTGTCTGTTATTAGGCGAGACGCCACCTGGTACCAATGTAGAAAACTGAAAAAGCCAACTTAGAAACAGTTCTTTAGTCATCCATGCATGGGTATGTGCAGCCATGCATGCACCTGGTTCACAGTTCTGTATATAGTTTTTTAGTTGATTTTTACCACTGAATAGATAAAATCCTGGGATTGATTGTACCAATTGCATTGACACAACATAAAATAGTTATCCACTCCCTACTCTTGGGCAAAAACTTTGGCACATTTTGGCCCCCTCTCTTGGCAATTACCTACATGCCACAATTCCTCCCTACCTGTAAACTTGTTTCATCACAGTTCCATATATGGTCTGCTCCATAAGAATGTTTATCATAAGCACTAGAAAGTGTGTCATAGAACTTTTGCACAATTGCAGGGCGCAAATTTAATGCTCTATCTTTGTCAAGGCCCTCAACAGTATGCAATACAAGTTTTGGATGACTTATTTTAAACCCAAACCACCATGATTTACCAGGAAACCCATCTTTGAATGGGTTTGGCCTCCCTTGATAGATTTGAGCAACTGTTGATTTGAGTTGTATCAACTCTAGCCCATGTCCCAGTTGGGCCATCTCTTTACACCATTCAACCACCACGGCCTCCTCATCCTTAGTCATAACTATAAAAGGTCGTCTACATTTTGTATAATTCAGTCTATTTATCCAATAATGTATTGGTGAGGGAGGAATACCATGTTTTCTTGTAGATACCCGAACTGAGTATCCATTAAACTCTATGTTGTCACTTGCAACTAACAGTTCTTATTTTGTCCATCCTCTTATAGCACTAATCTTTTTAGTTGAGCTTGCTCCTTGGACTGTTGTTGATGGTGGTTTTATGGCTGATGGCCTGTTAACATCAGCTGCTATCACATGGTCATCCTCAACAATGTTCCCTAGTGCATTGTTGGCATTGACATCAGCTGTCCTATCCTCATCAGACAATGTGCATCATAGCTGCGCACCCCTTGTCTCTCTCCTGCCACTTCTCCTTGTATGAGCAGAGTAACTTCCTTTTGCCATAGATGCAACAACTTGTAAAATTATTGCATGCATTTAGACATTAGAATATTTGTAAATTATGCTTTATTACATCTACAAAAATACTTTTCCTTTATTACAGGAAATTATCAACATGTATGTTACATGAAATCGAATTGTATTACTTCGTAGTCTCTCATTACAAATTACTTCGTAGTCTCTCAATTTCTTGCCTGTTCATCAGTTTAGCAACTTTATATTGATTCAAGTAGGATTCTGTGATAGTTGTTTCAAATATCATTTTCCATTTTTTTTTTTGGGGAATTGCCAAAAATGTCTCAGTACTGCAACTTCTCCATTACATTCCATGGCCACCATTCTAGGCATAAATTCTAAGTTGGGAACAATTTGCAGCTGTGATCGGCCTTGGAATGGACTTATCAGTCATAAAAAGTTTTAGAAAATTGAACTGAAAAAATTAAGTATGTTGAAGGCATTCATTTTTTTTTTATTTTAAGGAATGGTTTTAACTTTTCTAAATAGCTGTATTTAGAACCTACTTTTTGTTCAATGGCTGTTTGTAAAACCTTCCAGGTATCCTTTTAGCAATTATGGCCAGACAGATCATGTAAGAACTCTGATAAATGAAAACAATGAAAACATAATTGTAAGAACAATGACATTCAATGGCTATTTGTGAAACCATCAAAGTATCCTTTTAGCAGTTATGGCCAAACAGATCATGTAAGAACTCTGATAAATGAAAACAATGAATACAGAACTGTAAGAATAATGACTTTCAATGGTTGTTTGTGAAACCATCCAGGTATCCTTCTAGCAGTTATGGCCAGACAAATCATGTAAGAAATCTGATAAATGAAAACAATGAAAACATAACTATAAGAAGAATGAGTTGTAATTGATATAACTAACCTGGATATATTGGCAACTATTTTGTGGTGTTGTCTTCAAGTTTGTTGAATAGTTTGAAAGCATAAGATGCAACTTCAACAGTGGTGTTGGATACCTATACCAATAGGTTTCATATTTCAAGATTGGCAAATTCAAATGCCAAATATGCTCTGCTTTGCTGATACAAAGATCCCATATTTCCAAGACAAGGTAAGGTGTGTACATGCCTTCATGTTTACTAAATTTTGATGGATGGTCCAACAGTCTAATCTGGATCATGCCATGTTTCAATTTTTGTTGTAGAATAGAGAAAGAAGTCTATCCAAACTATTTAATCTTGGCACACTAATAATTAGGCAGAGAAACTAAGGTTCCCAACTGCTTAATCTAGGGCCTTGGAAGCAATAAGGGTAGTGCTAAATAGGCAATTAAAAGAAAAGCCAATGGAAAAGAAAAGGCACATAAGGGTCTGCAAGTCCAAGTGCACCCTCCAAGAAGAAACAAAAAAATGTTAGGCGAGTAGATGGGTAGGTAGATGCGGTTGCAGAAGTGCTATTCCTTTCAAACTGAATCTTGCTGGTCAATATAAGGAAAACAACACAATGGAGCATGTCTAACTTCCTTTTTTCCTTATTTTACACTCATTACTAACATCCCTACACCAGTTGCGTTGGTGAAAGAATTCAAGGTTTTTATGTTGGTTCTGGTTTCCTTTAAGAGCCACATTTCTTGTGCAAAATTCTTTTCATTTTGATCTACTCCCTAAGCTAAGTAGTTTTCAAATAAACTTAGTGATATCACTCCTCATTCACCTTCTCCCTCCATATTAACCCCTAATTTCTATTATCTAAATCCCTATGTCACCTTTTCCCTACTATTATAACACCATGGTGTATAAACCCCAAGCATTATATAAATATCCCCCCCTTGGCATTATAGCCATATGTTCACTACTAGGGAATCAAATTGACATCTGGTCAGTTTAAGAACCCAAGCCTTACCTTTTTTCCTCCTTCAGAATTCATTTACCCATTCAACCCTTCATTTACTTAAAAAAGCTTGTAAAAATCCCATTTTCACGCCTAACCCGCTCAAAAGGCAAAAATACATCAAAAACCCACTTTTCCGACTTATCCAAAGTTTTGGAGCTTTGCGCGATTTTATAAAGAAAACATTGGAAAAACCATGCAAGTTCGCCGATATTCTAAAGGTCTTGCAGGGCACAAATTTCGTGAAAAAACAATATTTTATTGCCCGCCCGACGCCGTATCGTCCGGTCAAGTCATGGACCCGTCGACCGTCCGATCGGGCGCTTTTCATCCAACGGCTCAAATGGATATCGGACCGGCCCCAACGTCCGTGAGATAGCTTCCGATATCTGTTAGAGGGTGACGTCAGGCCTCGGCCACGCATCGCCCCCACAGTGTATCGGAGCTCCCTCTGACAACTCCACTTCCGTATGAAAAGCGGTGTGATATCATACCACCTACGGTTTCCGGTTTCCGCCAATCCGCCTTGCCAGCGTCACTGCTACGTCATCGCCACGTCGGCGCCCCCGTCCGCCATTGCTCCACCTGTCCGCCACCTCACCATCCCCGTGGACCACTCTTAAGCCGCCACGTCACCTGATGACATCATGCTGATGTCATCCGACCCTGACCCCACCCGATGACATCATGATGACGTCATCCGAAAAAGGTGCCAATGTTCCAAAAAATCCATATTTTGGCCAAATTTTCGCGTTTTTTGCACTTTTTGCAAAAACATCTGTGTTGTCTTCTGCATGTATTTTACGTCCAAGCTCATGCCAACCTGCTCAATTCAACCTGGAGACCATCGTCGCGCCAACCCACTTGCATTTGTGACCCGGACTGTCAGTTTATCAGGTATTTATCCCTGCGAATCCTATCTACGCCTGGTTTTGTCTGCAAATAGCCAAAATTAACTTAAAACACATGAAAAACACATAATTCACAGGCAAATCCCCTGTGCCTAGTTCCCATTTGAAGTTATAAGGTCGAAATTCACCAGCTAAGCCTTGTTTACCAAAGCTTTCACAAAACCTGCATTCTATTCGCGCAATTGTGAACAGGGAACCCGAACTACACATAATTACCATGAAAGAGTCTGTTAAGGACAAATATTTGCCTTTTTTAAGTGCCTTGTACAGTATTTCAATTGCTGCATTTTACCCTTTGTCCTATGTTTCTCAATAAAACGCCTCTCCTTTCAAGAAACACTATGTTCTGTTACTCTGCACAGTAGCACTAATTCACATATAAACAGAGTTCTAAAGTAAGCATGGATACACCAGTAGCACCTGTGGCCCTCAATGTTGCCCCTTTAAATGCCCCTCAGAGAGAATTGGAGTGGAAGGCATTAGCAGATTTGGATTATCAAATCTCAGAGGAATTTCTAATGAAAAGCAAGTTCCACATCCACCTATTAAATGAACTAAAGACTAAACATGAAACTGGAACAGATGTATTGGGCATTTGGGATTCCTTCCTCCCAATCTTCAAGCTTCCTTAGGTCAATCAATTTCCTGACCTAATTCACCTATGTGCTGATGGTTATGATGCCACTCAGAGGGCTGTGCTTGACCCTTCAGGCTCAGTTGTTTGCTATATTACCCCTGAGGCCATCAAAGAGATGCTACAATTCAAAACTGAGAAGAAATTGGTTCCCCTATCTTTGTTTGATCTGATAAATCAAGGAGCTAAGATGTTGACAGATGCTCAGATCACCAAGCTGAACCAACTATATATTAAATTTGATACTGTGCAGTACCCTCCCATTTCTCATGTTTACCTCAACCCATTGGGCAGGGACCTTGTAGATATGATCAGTCCCATTCTGGGTTATAACTCAATTGAGTATATTGATGAAACTGTACTGGTAATGATGCTCATGTTTTCCCCTCGCAAAACTCCAATCTGCTATGACTATGCCACCTACATATCAGACAAAATGCATGAGCAATTGATGAACCTATCAAGGGAAAGGGTGTTCAGATACTCTTCCTACATCTAGCACTTGATTTTATACTATTAGCATGAGAAATTTTCTTTTGCTATGAAAAGAGTGGATGCAGAAGGAAATCCAAGGTTAGTAGTGTATTGGACCTCAGCTTTTCACTGCACAGCCTATTCTCCATAAACCTACTGTGAGTTTATAGACCTTTTCATCCACCCAGCCATGTCTCTGTTCCTGAGCTCACCTCGTCCAAGACTAACCGATGAGATGCAGAGGATCCTTCAGTTGTCCAAGGTATACAACATTGGGTATTGGTATTTTTACCAAAATCACACCGTTATTAGAATATACGGTTGTGAGTTACCCCCATAAAGACTGCCCAAATATGTGCCTATGAGATTGTTTGCCCTTGAATACTTCAGGCAATTTGGGAATGCTGATGTGAAGAACTTTTCAGGCAAAGGCAAGAAAGCACAGCTCAAGGTAAAAAACCAATTGGGCCACTTTGTTATTAACAAAAGGGAGAAGGCTAGCAAGAGGCAAACATAATGCTAGAAGGCCTTGGCCTAAATACCATTTTCCTCTAGAAACCTTATGACCCCAATCACTTCATAACCTTAAGAAGGGTGAAGTATAGGCTGTCCAGTTATGATCATGTGAGGTTGCCTCACATAGAGAAATATGCAAATCAAACAAAATGGAAGAGAGGCTCCTTAGAGGAACCTATCACACAAGAAGAATTAAATGAAAGAGCACGAAGAAATATCCTAAAGATGGTTGACTTAGAGCTTTCTACACAGGTATTTGCTCTTCCAAGCACTCAAGTGGGAGCAGCTGCCTCATCCTCCACAACACATCAGAAGGTAGTCAAAGCTACAGATAAAACCTCTAGCAAAGGCAAGGAAAAAGAAATGGAGCTAGAGCAGCCAATTTAGGAACAGGTACAACAGCAGGGAGCACAACAACAACAACAGGTACAGCAGCCAGAAAAGGAACAACCAATGCAAGAAGAGCAAACAGCAGAGGCCCCAATGGTCACTGAGCAGAAACCACCAAAAATTGTGCCTCCAAGCCAAGAAACAAGAGCTGAAGCTTCAGTCCTTCAAACCCCACAAAAGGAGGACATAAGCAAGAAAAGGGACAGAGAGACTCCCCTCACAACATCAACAACTCAAGGGGAAAAGAGGCAAAGATTGAATCCTTTTTCAGAGGAAGAAATGCCAATAGGGTAATCTTTGGGCATGGGCCCTCCTAGCATGGAGGCCTCTGCAAGTTCCTTCTAGCAGGAACAAGAGAGGGCAGCAAGAGGAGAAGTTAGCTCCTCAAGCCAACAAAGAGGAGGTGAACTAAGCATCAAGCAGCAGTTCATTGACATAAAGAAGAGGAATGAGCCCATAAGGATACAATTATATAATCATTTGTTCAAAAGGGCTCCCACCAACCAGCAAATACTTATGTCTGCCTATGATGTACTTGACCAAGGACATCCACCCGATGGATCAAATTGAATTACATAAGCAAACGGGTGAGATGGTATATGCCTCCTTGGCAGATAAAACATTGGTGAACTGCAGGCTAGAAAATAGCCTAAATAATACAACTGCACAACTTGAGTTGGAAAGAGCATCCTCTCAGGCAAAGGACAATAGGATCAAAGCTTTGGAGGACATTATAATAGAGCTTGGGCATGATCCCAAGGATGCCAAAGCTGTGCAGGAGCTGTTGAAGCTAAGGGATGGAGATATGGCAGCATTAAGGAAGATGATCAAGATCCCAGCAACTCTTCATCCCCAAACTGAAGAAGTTTCCCAGCTGAGACATGACAAGGATGCAGCAGCTATGCTGGTGTCACTGTATAAACAGCTCATCCAAACACAAGAAAGGTTGGAGGAATCAGAGGCTGCACTTCAGGCAGCATTTTAACAGAAAGAGGCAGGCCAAATTTCTTAGCCCCCTCCAGAAACAATCAATCTGGAAGAAGCTCCTCAAACCACTGCCCCTCCCATTCAGCAGACAGAGCAAGCAGCACCCTCTAACTCAGCACCAACAACAGAGCAGGCTCAAAGCCTTGACATGCAGAAACTCAGGAATTAAATTCAAGTCTTGGAGGCTCAAATGACAGAGCTAAGTCAAGCCAAAGAAACTTTGGCTAAGCTCAATGAAAAATATGATAAATCCAAGCAAAACGTAGCTGAGAGAGAAAGAGAGATAAAGACTCTCAAAAGGAGGATAAATGAGCTAGAGAAAGAGCTCACATTTGATAAAGTAACAGCTGAGCTCAAGAGAGTCCTATGGGCCAATATTGGCAAATCCATCACAGACCAGTGGGAATATATTGAGGCTATTCATGAGCAGATGGGGCTCATTGGAAAAGCACATAGGGAAATCCAAAGAGCAAGGGCATCTCTAGGTAGTATGCCTGAGGTTGCCACCAGAATGATTAATGTGCTCAATTACAGAACAAGTTCTCAGCTGGTCAAAATGGGAATTGCCAACAGGACTGAGACCATTTCGATGGTCAAAAGGGTCCTGACACTAAGAAACCTGGTACAGACATTAGAGAGAAGAAGCCAGGATATGGAGAGAGACATTAATAAATTCATGGACAAATTTATAGCATTGCAGAACAGAGGTCTTCCTAGCTTAATGGGCACCTCAGGAAGACTACTTTCCCATGAAAATTATGCCAAGAGGTTCAACACCTTTGCTACTAATCATATTTCAGGAAAGCCCAGCACTTCAGCAGAATCAGGGACAACATCAGGACAGACTCTCTACAACAGGGTAGAGAGCTTATTTTTTATCATGAATGAAATCAATCACTTGCCTCCCAATTTCTATAAATATACAGAGGTGGATGAGACTATAGAGGAAATTTTAAGAAATCAATTGCCCACACAGGAAGTCTGGAATGGATTGATACAATTACTACTAAACCAGATCCAGTAATCAAGTTTTTTCCATTGAAATGTGTAAGTTGTCATGCACAGGAAAATTTTTGATATGTCAACATATATGGAGAAAGAAGCTGAGCCAACTCAGCGAAACAATTTGGCCACCACAGTAGCACTGGCAGTCACAGGTGACAGGGCCGAAAAGCTACAGGAGGACAGAGCTACATAGACAGGTCATTCATCATTTATAACAAAGTGTTCAATCGACTCGGTAACCTCCAAAGGTCAAAAATCCTCTGACAGAATTAAAGAGCATTCATGTTGTATTGAAAGCTGCAATAACTTCTTATTTACTATTTCCTGTATGAGTTGGTGAAGATATTTATTTCTCAGATGACTCAATGCCTGAGATATTTTGTATAAAACATTTGTATATATATCCCCTCGCTTGAGTTTGCAGGGGTTGGTTGGTGGTTGTTGATGTCTCTTCTAGAGTTCTTTTACTGTAAATTCTCAGAGAAGTAATACAAAGGCGGTGGAATTTCCGAAGCTCTGTGTTGTTTGATGCATTGTGTTGTTTACCTAAAAGTTACAGGATTCCTGTGTATTTCATGGCACAATAAGTTTTCCCTACAACTCTTTGTTATGTGTTTTATTATCTTTTCATATATCTTTCATGCTTCTGTGCTTTACAGTTAATGGAAAGGAAAAATAATAGTTCCAGGATTTAATCACAGATTACCCTGAACTCAATCTAAGCTATTTTAAATGTTTTTCTTCAGTTATAGTAATAAAGGTGTAAATTCTTAATTGCTACCTTTCACACTATATCTTTCACAGTGATTATTGTTTCAGGAATTCAAGTTTTCTCCTAAGGAATATATCTCTTTCTCACACCCCAGCTTAGTGGAAAATTCTTAATTGCTTTTCACTGGTTGTTTACATTTCACTATAATACTTTCAAGTTTGTTTTGTGAAGTATTTAAATGGACCTATAATTCCAGCTGCTCAAACTCAAAATTTCAAAAAACCAGTAGCCATAGACTCCATTTCCCAATGAACTAACATTATCTGCAGATTTCCACCTTAGGTACAGAAAGACATCCTTCCAAACAAACATAAATCAGAACCCTTACTTCATAACTAGCCTAAAATCTCCACAAAATAGAGACAAAGCATAAAGAGAGAGCCCTCTCTGATTACAGTTGGGCTAGAGGCTGTAATCCAAAGATTGGTTAGTGGTTACCCCGGTCGTATTCCCTTAGGAGTCAAAGGGAACAACCTGGGTGTTAACATAAATGGCGACTCTGCTGGGGACCTCTTTAGGATTTTCCAATTACTATATATCTCCTAAAGCTATAGTTAAGACCTGAATATCAGTCAGGAAGCCTTCAAAACTGCTTCTGTTTAACATTAACAGCTTTAGGGAAGAGCTGCTTTAGTCAATCTTCATACTAGCTTTGAGATATATATAGCCATTTCAAAATCTTGTCCAGTCCTTGCAGATATAAAATTCTCCTAAAAACTCAAAAAACTAGTTTAGAAACTGGCTCCCAAGAAGAATCCACGGTACACTAGGTTAAACCCTGACCCAAATCCACCCCCTGTCTTTGAAAATCCTAACACAATCCCTAAATTTGTTAAGAAGCAGCAAGGGCCAGATAAGCTTGCTTACTTAAGTCCAGAGACAGTTCACCCCAACCCCATTTCCACTCCAATCAAGGTTCTTTTTCGGTCCACCCCAAGTTCCCCTAGTTCACCATCCACGTCCCAAAGCCCCCCTCCCACATCTTCATCCACTGCACATACTCCCTTGACCAACACTCTAGGTTCTGCTACACCTGTTACCCCTGTGGTACCCATTGTCCCTTTTGTCTCAGTTGCCCTTGTCAATCCCCCAAACCTTGTGAATATGGCTAACAGATATGCACCTAAGCAATTACCTGCTAATCCTGTAGCTTTACCCCAGGATTACCAAGCCAAAATCTCATATTTTGACTCCACTGGCCCTTATTCTGCTATTCAGCATACCAGGAGGATGCAAGATCACTTTGAGAACTATGAGATAGATGATGATAGTGTGAGGATGAGAATTTTTGTCCAAAGCCTAACAGGTGATGTCCGAACTTGGTTTAGGTCACTTCCTGTAAATACCATCACAACCCCTGATGAGCTTTACGAAGCCTTTACTAACAGATGGGAGAAAAAGAAAGATCCCCTGCATATACTTGGTGAATATGACACAATCAAGAGAGGTCCTCAAGAGACCGTTTTGGAGTATTGTGCAAGATTCAATAATGTATACAATGCAATACCCCAAAATTTGAGACCTCTCCCTGATTTAGCACTATATAAATTCCCTGATGGTTTTGACCCTGACATGGCATATCAATTGAAGGAAACAGCCCCTCAAACCCTTGAAGATGCACAAAAGGTTGCTGTCACAGTTGAGGCTAACCTAATTGCTAAGAGGAACAGGGCAAGATTGGAAAAAAGAGTCACCTT
>APFE030846237.1:0-16096 GCA_000404065.3 Pinus taeda
TTCTGGATCTAATCAAGTGTTTACCTTAGTGGTTGATTCTGAAACATGTGATGATGGCTTTTCTAAGCCTTCGTCGTACTTTAATTTTTCCAAGGCCTCTTCCATGGCTCGTAACTGAAGCTACAATATCTGCTTCTCCTCTTTCTCTTCTCGTAAAAGTCTCCTCAATTCAACATTATTTGATTGAAGGCTCTGATTGATCTCCTCATCTGAATGATGAGAAGACAATGAAGAAGATGAACGTACACTCGAGGGGGTAGCAGGAGCATCGTCCTCTTCTCTTTCTTTCTCTTATTCCTATCTTGCAATCTTCTCCTCATAATCTGCATACATTATGTCTACCATTTTTGTCATCTTATAGAAGGCCTCATACATATCTCTGTCATCCTCTATTTTATTTCTTGTTGCACGTTCAATTGTTCAGACTCGCTATTCACATCAGCGAGAAGACCACTCCGATACCAAACTTGATCCGAATCTCTTCAACTATCTGAATTAACCAAGATCTTTTACTTTTGTGATTTTAGTAGCATTGCATTTAAAAGAGCATGAAAATCCACATGTGCACACTGTAAAGAAGATGAAACATAATGACAACCATCAAATCAAGAACACAAACACATTGATAATGGAGTTCAGCCAGTGTGAGTTACGTCTCCGGGCCCTAGTGTCAAGAGTGGGGAGTCCACTTCATTGAATGCTGCAAAATGATGATGATGTACATGACATATTCTTTGTCATTAAAAGGATAAATACCCTCAATCAGAGTGGCATGTCTCTCCATGAGACGTTCTCCTATAAGAACTCTCACTCAAATAGGCACTCCTTTAGCATGATAAGCTAATAAAATCTCACATGATGTGGCATATAAGTATCCCTCAACGTAATGGTAATCAGGGATCTCAACAATAAAACATTAGATTCTCAGCAAATCAGAAGAAAAACATGACATAACTGCATCATATACCTCCACTTTCGGGAATGGCCGAAAAAATGCAAAGATCAAATGTTGAAACGGACATCAATGTTGAATTCATGGTGCGAAATTGTGTCAAACGACTATAAATTTTGCCCCTTTCTGACACCGTCAAATTCTGGACCCTTAGACATCTCAAAGATTCCCCCAAATATTCCTTTTTGAAGATGGCCGAAAAATACATTGCTTGGATGAATATTCAAAGCACACCACTATGATCCCTGTGAAATTCTGTGAAAAATGACTATAAAGTTGGCATCATTCCACCTCTGTCAAAAATCAGCCTCCAAGGGAATATTTTAGATTCCACAAGATTCTCCAAATATTACTTGCTACTAGACACCTGAATTTATGATGCTCAGATATAGATTCTGACTGCATGGTTGGACTCCTCGTGAGAAAACGTTCAAAAATGACTATAAGCTTGACAAATTCTGGCACTGGCACCTCTGGCCCTCTAAGGGAATCTTTTTGGCACCTCGCATATTCCCCGAGCTCTTGGTTCCACTCCCTGATTCGCTCATGGTTCCGACCTATGCTCCTTTGCTTGGTCACTGATAAAATGAAGTGGGGTTTTATAACATTCGTTAGGCGAACCAACTAGAGAATAGGTCATTGGCCTAATGGTGTCGTTGGCGAATTAGTTGGGAGATGGGTCAGGTCCAAAACCTGCCCACTACAATTTTAAATCGACGGTTATGGCTTATTGTTAACATATGGTCGGTCAACATATGATGGCCGTCAAGTTTAACAGTTATGGCAAGTTTTTTGTGCTTTGGCATTTTCATATGCGACAATTGTTATAACCGTGGTCGGCCAGCCATTTAACATATAATTTTTTTGCTTATGGTTTTGTTCTGCTGGCTGATCGATTTGTTGTTTAGCCAGGCGGGTTCGACACTCGCCAGAACAAACATGGTTAATGGTTGGTGGGTCAGGTGGTGGGTCCATCGATACAATGGCCCGCCCCATATATAATAACATGTGTTCTCTACGGTTGTTGTGTGGTTGGGGCCCGATTGGTCTGGTTTGACCACTGACCACCAACCCATCATTTATTTTTTATTTATTTATTTATATTTATTTTAATTTTTTATTTAATTTAATTTTTTTTTTTTCGATTTTATAGAACCATTAGTTAAAAAAAATTCGCTGAAAAATAAGGGTCACTGGGAAAATTAAATAGGCGACAATTTCAACCATCCAGTGGCTACATTCCATGTGCCCAAATTCCGTGCACCGGGTCTCAATCAATTTGTTGCCTCCTTAAGCCTGCCACTTGTCCAAGCTTTACCAAAACTTTGACCAATTATAACTTGAACATACGGACTCGAATTTGAGTGTTGTTCACACCATTGGAATCATGATGATGAGCACTACGATCTGTTCTTGGTTTGGGAGAAATACAAGGACTTTCATTTTTGAGATTTTCCATAGCCACTGTTGAATTCTGAGCATGTTTGGAGCCGTCTGGATCAATGAAAGACGACAAGGACAAGAAAAACCATTTCCAATCACACTCAGCCTTAATTTCCCTTTTATTTTAATGAGGTACTTATGGAATGATCATAAACACAAATAGGATATAGCATGCCTATTGAACCTATATTTACAAACATGTTTGAATTTGCATCATTTTCATGTGATTCTAGAACATAAGCATTTCCATTCACAATAGAATTTGTACTTGGATCATTCTTTGGCTAACTCAAATAAATAATGATGCAAGTACAAATATGTTTTTTAAATAAAGGTATGGCAAGTCTTTTAGATTTTATATGTTTTTCATAATCACTCCAAAAATGTTTTATTAAAAGTACAATTTTGACTCAATCAAGTCATGAATATAGGAACATTTTGGCAAGTTCATCTTGTCATACAAAACTGTCTTTTTACTTCTATTAAAATTTATAGAGATGATATGAATGCACAAATGCTTCTACTAAGATTTATTGTCGTGTGTATTAGGTACTCATCAACGCACATAAGGAAATGAGAAAAGATGACCATATATATAATGAAATGTATTTGATATTTGATTTTTGTAAGAGATAAATGTAAAGAACAAATGAAATGAAGAGTTCTTTCACACATACAGTAGGTAATTATATATTTATTTCCCTATTCATTTTTTTGTGCAATCTTCATCTCACACTTTTAGTTTTTTCCCTTTGTGTTCCCTTATGGAAGATCTACAATAGTGTTGCCTGCAATCATTATTTCAAGATAGGAAATGGTTGCGATTCAATGCTACAATAGCTAGTTGTCAATGTTTTCAAGCTAATGTGGCCATGAATTGTCACCATTTCCAAGATTGAAATCAAGACTAAAGACAACACTTTTGTGCATCATCAATGGTGATGTGATTTTGATGTGATAGAACTACACAATTTTTATCACCCAAAAAATGATCACCTAACCATTTCTTACTAGTTTGATCGAAATACACAATGTAGAATGAATTTTACCATGGTCCCACTTTCACCATTAGAAATAATTTAGTAAACCATTTTTTCTAAATCATTTCTCATTAAAATTCAAAAACCCCATGAGAATAGTTAAATAAATCATTATTTATTTAATATTCTCTAGAAATAATTATTTGATAATTATTTCTTATCACTTTTTGACTCAATCATCTTGGAATATTCAAATGAATCATTATTTATTTATTATCCCTGATTTATTCCACATTTTCCTTTGAGATAATTGTTAAACCATTATTTAGTAATTATTTCAAATTCATATTTTCCTTACTTCTCACAAAGCGATTAATAAATCATTTTTATTTGTTAATTACTTCAACCACTTTCTAAATAAATAAATTTGACCATTTTAAATATCTTTTCCCTCTAAAATATATAATAAAGTATTCACAACAACTAGATTTTGAAATAGTCAATAATATTATATTATTTTCTAATTCATAATTTAGCTCAATATTTTGTTATAAATAGAGGGTTTTCTATTCATTCTTCACCGTGACTATTTTCATCATCAACATTATCTTCTCACAACATTTGAGCTCCCACTTGAGTTCAAACACCTTTTTTATTTTTCTGTCCATTGCAAATTGAGAGAGAGAGACACGTTGTTGAAATGCAAGGACAATAAAATGACCCATCCCACAGAGGGGGAATTACAGGCCCATTTTGTAATTTCTCCACACTAGGTATATTCATTAATAAAATTGTCATTTATGCAAGTCCTCCATTGGATTATTACACTTTTTGTTGTTATATGTTTCTATTTGCATGATCTATTTTGTTGCAGGGTTTTCTCTCATGCTTTATTGCATATCTAAAGAATAGAAGGAGCCATATTTGACCCCTGTGAAATTCTGTGAAAAATGACTATAAAGTTGGCATCATTCTACCTCTGTAAAAAAATTAGCCTCCAAGGGAATCTTTTAGATTCCACAAGATTCTTGAAAAATTACTTGCTGTTGGACACTTGAATTTATGCTTCTCAGATAGAGATTCATATTGCACGATTGGACTCATTGTAAGAAAACGTTCAAAAATGACTATAAGCTTAACGAATTCTGACACTGACACCTTTGACCCTCTAAGGGAATATTTTTGGCACCTGGCATAATCCTTGGGCTCAGGGTTCCGTTGCCTGATTCGCTCATGGTTCTGACCTTTGCTCCTCTGCTTGGTCACTGAGAAAATGAAGTCGGGTTTTATAGCATTCGTTGGGCAGACCAACCAATGAATAGGTTGTTGGCCTAATGGTGTCATTAGCGAATTAGTTGGGAGACGAGTTGGGTTCAAAACATGCCTGCTCCAATTTTAAATTGGTGGTTATGGCGTATTGTTAACATATGGTCAGTCAACATATGATGGTCATCAAGTTTAACGATTATGGCAAGTGTTTTGTGCTTTTGCATTGTCATATGCGACAACTGTTATAACCGTGGTCAGTCGGCTATTTAACATATAATTTTTTTGCCTATGGTTTGTTCCACTCGTGGACCAACTTGTTGTTTGGCTGGGCGGGTTCCACACCCGCACGAACACACATGGTTAACGGTTGGTGGGTCAGGTGGCAGGTCCACCAATACAGTGGCTTGCCCCATATATAATAGCATGTGTTCTATGTGGTTGCCATGTGGTTGGGGGCCGCTTGGCTGGGTTCGACCGCCGACCAACCGACCCATAAATTTTTTTTCTTCGATTTTATAGAACCATTAGTTAAAAAAATTCCATCGAAAAATAAGGGTCACTAGGAAAATTAAGTAGGCGACAATTTCGACCGCCCGATGACTAGATTTCATGTGCCCAGATTCCGTGTGCCAGGTCTCAATCAATTTGTTGTCTCCTTAAGCCTGCCACTTGTCCAAGCTTGACCAGAACTTTGACCAACTATAAATTGAGCATACGAACTCGGATTTGAGTGTCGTTCACACCATTGGAATCATGACTAAAAGCAATACGATTTGTTCTTGGTTTGGGAGAAATACGAGGAATTTCATTTTTGAACTTTTCCATAGCCATTGCTGAATTATGAACATGTCTAGAGCCGCCTGGATCAATGAAAGACGACAAGGACAAGAAAATCCATTTCCAATCACACCCACCCTTAATTTACCTTTTATTTTAATGAGGTACCTATGGAGTGATCATGAAACACAAATAAGATAGAACATGTTTGTTGAACCTATATTTACAAATATGTTTGAATTTGTATCATTTTCATGTGATTCTAGAACATAAGCACTTCCATTCACAATAGAATTGTACTTGGATCATTCTTTGGCTAACTCAAATAAATAATGATGCAAGTAAAAATATGTTTTTTTAAATAAAGGTATGACAAGTCTTTTAGATTTTATATGTGTTTCATAATCACTCCAAAAGTGTTTGATTAAAAGTACAATTTTGACTCAATAAAGTCATGAATATATGAACATTTTGACAAGTTCATCTTGTCATACAAAACTGTCTTTTTACTTCTATTAAAATTTATAGAGATGATATGAATGCATAAATGCTTCTACTAAGATTTATTGTCATGTGTATTAGGTACTCATTAACACAAATAAGGAAATGAGAAAAGATGACCAGATATACAATGAAATGTATTTGATATTTGATTTTTGTAAGAGATAAATGTAAAGAACAAATGCAATGAAGATTTCTTTCACACATACAGTAGGTAATTATATATTTATTTCCCTATTCATTTTGTTGTGCAATCTCCATCTCACACTTTTAGTTTTTTTCCGTTTGTGTTCCATTATGGAAGATCTACAATAATGTTGCTTGCAATCATTATTTCAAAATAGGAAATGGTTGCGATTAAAGGCTATAATAGCTAATTTCCAACGTTTTTAAGCTATTGTGGCCATGAATTGTCACCATTTCCAAGATTGAAATCAAGACTAAAGACAACACTTTTGTGCATCATCAATAGTGATGTGATTTTCATGTGATAGAATTACATAATTGTTATCACCCAAAAAATGATCACCTAACCATTCCTTACTAGGTTGATCGAAATACACAATGTAGAATCAATTATACCATAGTAAACCCACTGTCACCATTAGAAATAATTTAGTAAATCGTTTTTCCTAAACTATTTCTCATTAAAATTAAAAAACCACATGAGAATAATTAAATAAATCATTATTTATTTAATATTCTCTAAAAATAATTATTAAATCGTTATTTGATAATTATTTCTTATCACTTTTTGACTTAATCATCTTGGAATATCCAAATGAATCATTATTTATTTATTATTCCTTATTTATTAATTAATTCAACCAATTTCTAAATAAAGAAATTTGACCATTTTGAATCTCTTTTCCCTCTAAAAAATATAATAAAGTATTCACAATAACTAGATTTTAAGTTAGTCAATAATATTTTATTATTTTCTAATTCCTAATTTAGCTCAATATTTTACTATAAATAGAGGGTTTTCTATTCATTCTTCACCATGACCATTTTCATCATCAATATTATCATCTCACAACATTTGAGCTCCCACTTGAGTTCAAACACCTTTTTTATTTTTTTGTCCATTGCAAATTGAGAGAGAGACATGTTGTTGAAACGTAAGGACAAGAAAATGACCCATCCCACAGAGGGGGAATTACAAACCCATTTTGTAATTTCTCCACACTAGATATATTCATTAGTAAAATTGTCATTTATTCAATTCCTCCATTGGGTTATTACACTTTTTGTTGTTTTTTTTTAAATGGGGGGGGGGGGGGGGGGGGGGGGGTGAGTCCCTCTTATAGAAGCTTAATTAACCTGATTGCACAATTTCTTTTACACATATTACATATTTACAGAAGCTTGATGATACAACATGCTGCGGAGCAGCAAAGTAGTAAGCGGTATAGAATCAAAATATGCTGCGGAGCAGTGATCATGCAGCGGGAGTCGAACCCGGGTGGGGAGGATATAAATGGTCGTCCCTAACCACGCGGGATACATGACCACATGCAGTTACACTTTTTGTTGTTATATGTTTCTGTTTGCATGATCTATTTTGTTGCAGGGTTTTCTCTCATGTTTTTTTTGCATATCTAAAGCATAGAAGAGCCATAATTTTTTTATAAGGTTATAAGTCATCTATAACTAAAGTAAGGAATTTTGATACACTTCTCAAAAAACTTTACACTAACCATCATTATGGGAAAATGGTTTTATTTTAAAATGTAACCCCTAACATAAACACTTGTACATCGATTTATTTTCTTGAACATCAATTTATTGACATCTATATCTCGATAAAATTTTCATGACATCAACTTCTCTACTCCAATCGAGATGCTACAATAGCTTTATTAAATCAACATTTATAGGAGACATGATTATGAAACACCTATTAGTATATAACATTCTTAATATAATTAAGATGATGTTCTTAGATAGGGACCTCAATATAGTGACATCTCCAAAATGATGTCAAATTCAAAGCAAATTAAAGTGGAACGAATTTCAATGAAATCCTTGGTTTCAACATGTAAATGTCGAACAACATTGTATACATGTCTTTTGCCAACCCCGGGTGTAGTAGTGTAACTTGAAATTTTCTTACTTCTTTCAAAAACAAATGTATTAATGTTGCAAATACGCCATAGTACGAAAACATCATTAAAAATGATGTGGTATGTTGAAAATGGTTTCCAAATAAATACTCTGGAATTATTAATAACACTATTATTTGTGTGCACCTACTTTATTGTCACCCAAGAAGATTGTTTCTTAAGACAAACACTCACCTCACTAACTAACTTGATATCATCTCTATGAACGGATTAACATAATCAACTATTAAGAAAAGATTAATATTATGAGATTAATATCTAAAGATATATCAATTTTACTTAATTTCCCTTAATGCATAATTATCTACAACCTTCCAGATAAGATCATATTGACTCGTCATTTGAGCAAAACAATTCGTAAACTATTCGATGTTCTTACATTTAAACAATCACTGAAAATGTGAAATGATGCCAATATGACCCAAAAAAAACATTTTCGAACATGTTCTTTGTTACCGACTTAACAAAATATCTATTAATTTTAGATATGGGGCATTACTTCAAATCTACTTTCCCTTCTCGATTATATATCATTATATTGCTTGATACTCCACTCCTATATCTTTCATAAGGGCATAAACTTAAACTTTTTTTGTAGGAGAAAAATAATAATCTAATACTACAACAATTTGGTAGGAGAAAAATAATAATCTAATACTACAACAACAACAAATATTTCTAAATATTAATGGTTGCATCTTGATTACAATTAATGAAAATGATCAATTTAAACATCTCTAAAGAATTTAATACATTAAGATCTACATGAAAATTGTATTTGAAACACCAATGAATACCTTTAAGTTCACTAAGTTCACTAGCAAAAAATTGACAAAGAGAATACTTGTCTTCCACCCTTTCTATATGGATTTATTTTCCAAATCAATAAGAGGGTTATCATGAATCCTATCATCATCATCCATGGGTGCATCCTCATCCATGGGTGTAAAGGTTCCATGAATCAAATTGTTTCTCTCAACTATCATTCACATATAATTATCATTCTCTTTAGTTATATTTTGGTCTTCCCCACAGTTGTCACTAGCGAGCATATTTATCATCTTCATTTCCAACACATACATTAATATTATTATTAAGAACTACATCTAAGGTGTTGACCTTAAGCAAATAAAATATGATAATATATTATATATATTATATAATATATATTATATATATGAAAAACTTGTGTGGATCATCTTACTACCAAATAATATCCATCTACACTAATATGTGATCATGTTTTTGCTAGGGTCCTAATCTAACCCCCTTATTTAGATACTTTATTAATATATGAGGCCACGTATCTTGAACAAAGCCCATTAAATAGCTGGTTAATATTCATTCATTGTAAAAGGGTCCTTTTAATTGATAAGACCCAAATTACTTGGCCAACCCTCATTTTAAGGGGCCGATAGGTAGGTAAGATTCTCTATAGATAGTCATATATACAGTTAAAGGTTATTTAATGTTTTTTCAAGAACTATGATTGTATTTGGGGAATTTCTCTTGGAGGTTGCACCCTTGAATATAAAAGTGAAAATAACTCTATTTTTCTCTTATATTCTTGAGTTTTGCAATATATTTTATGTGAATTACACTACACATGTATTAGAGCTCTTTCTTGGGCACAAAGTGGGATAGATTTTTTCTTTTTGCTATTTTTTTATGGTAAAAAAAGAGGATAGAAGCATTCAGGTCAATTTTTGAAAATTTCTAGCCCATAAGGCATAGAGTAGACAGTGACATGATGTTTTGTTAAGGAAATCCGTGGTGTAAAGGTCACCAGTTTGAAACTTTGTGAGAAAAAATCCAGCCATGCTAAGGGCTAGTGTGGCCCAAGATGGGTGTGATCCCTTGGTCATTTTGATGGCTTAGATGCCCCTAGATCTTGACTAATTAAGCCATAGGTTAGGCGTGCCAATAATATAAGGGCTCACATAACCTAGCAAACACAAAAAAATGAATTTTCTATGCAAAATTTGAAGAGTTTAATATGAGAAGTGAATTCCTCTCGAATAACATCAAATTAAAAAAAATATCATCTAAATTGGAGTTTGAAAAATGAAGTTGTCCACAATTTAAAATTGTCGATTTTCTAGGGTTTTTCCAAGGAAGGCCTTGAATTTCACAGATTATATATTTTTTATAGAAAGCACAAATTTTAACTAAGTTATTCTCAGTGGATCCAAATAAGTTGTTACATTTCATACTTGGTGTTGAGTAATTTAATTGTTAGTCAAATTACTTGACATTAAATTATTAATCCAAGTTCATACACTTATGAAGTACACTTGCACAATATATGCTAGGAAATTGACTTTCATTTTAAAAGGAAATCTAACCCATTGAAAGAAATTGCAGGGCGAAAATAAAATCCTATCCATGAATATATCTAAAATGAGCACACACACTTTCTTATCAAAAAAAAATATCTAAGAAAAAACAGTAAATTCTAAGCCAAGAATCAATGAAATTCTTAAACTATTGAATTGAAATGACAATTCTATTATAAGAAGGATAAATGCGAATTTATGAAACAAATTCTATGCTATCAAAGCTTTTAAAGTTTTTATTCTTAATTCTAGTCTAATGAATCATGAAAATGAATTTATTCTATGAAAGCCATGAAATTTAAAGTATGAAAATTCAAGTGACAATTCTATTCTAGAAAGCAATGAAACTCTATTTCTAAGAAAGCAGTAAAACTTCTATTCTAAGAAAACAATTGAAATTCTATTTCTAAGAAAAAAATGAACTCTGTGCTACGGAAAATAAAGGTGGTCTATTCTATGGCAATAATCAAAGAACTGAACTAAATTCAAGGAAAACGGCTATTTTTGGTGTGCATGTTCAAATCTAGAATGGAATTCATGTTTATGTATAAATCCGAGATTATTCAATCAACAAGAAACTAAATAAATATTTTTTGTTGTTTTCAAGTTTTTTCAAGTGCTTTATCTACAAAAGGAAAATAATGAAATGAGCATAGAAATACTACGAAAATAGTGCATAAAAACATAGCATGTAAATCTAAAGCTTTAAATAAAACAAAGCATAAAAAATAAAGCAAATTCTGAAAGAAAATCAAGCTAAACTAGCTTGTACTTCTGCAGGGAGCCCCCTTAAGATGCACAAGTAATTGTAAAACTGAGATCACAAACTTAAATAAACAACCAAGAATAATAAAAATGCAACCATTACCAAGATTATATTACTAGAAGTGCATACTCATAGTTTTGCAAAATAATAACAAGTTTGGGATTTAATTGACTGTCAAGATTATCTATCGCTTCCAAGTGAAGTAATTTATAAAGTTTTCAAATAACAGTTCTAAGAGTCTATTAGCTAGAAACTAGATACATAAGCAACATCTTAGTCTTTTATTCCTAACAAAGTTCTTCATTTTCACAATTCACTATCAGAGAAGCGAACCGTGAAAGGAACACATCATCAGTATTCATATATTATCCCTTCTTCAACTCATAAGATCTCACCCGCTTGAAAAGAATCTCGCTCTCTTACTGTTATACCTTCTAAAGATGAGCCAGGTAGTTCTTTGACTGAGAATTCGACTTCAGTGCTATGGTTGATCCATGGAATTCCATCTGTTCCTGATAGATGGATCATGATCTCGACACCATTTGGAAACTTCATATATGATTTGGCTTATTTGTAGCTTATGGAATCTTATAGAACCTTCAAATTAATTTCAAAATGTTAGTGGAGTTCCGAAATATGCAATATTGAGTAACTTATTCTTAATAAAATAATTTTCATAAAGAAAAACGTATAGATTTGAGTAACAATGGACTTTTTACCTTATTTCTTTAGTTGTATGGCTCTCATGGATTTTATTTCAAAATAAGGGTATGGCGATGTAAATATGAGTGACAAAAATGAGAGAAATATAGGAAATAAAATGTCAAAAGGAGGCAGTTTTGGAGGCTCAACGTTCCCCCACGCTTAGGGTTTTGCATGTCCTCATGCACATATGGGTGGAAAATTTTTAAAACTAGAACATTTTTTTTCAAAGAACCACTTCTAAAGTTTGGACCAAGATTTCTAAATTATTCTGAACTCCTTTGTTCTGCATAGTTACTAACCTTCTTGGTTTCCTCCTTTGTGATTTAACTTCTAATCCTTTGATCTTTTGTTGAAGTAGCTTGTTTGTTTTCTTAAGATTTTGATTATTTTTGTGCTAGTGACACATGTGTTTGATCATTTTCTCATTCTATTCTTTGATCAACTAATTTTCACCCTTGATATGATTATTCAATATTTCAAGCTCAAATATTTCCTCTTTCAAAGTTATAATAACTTCTTTTTCTATATAAGGAGGAATATTTACTTCTGGTTCAAGCTTATAAAAAATTGGAATATAATCATATAAATCTTGTTCAAAAGGAGATTTTACTTCTTCTTGTTATGCCCTATTTTCTAATGACTCAAAGTAGTCATATGCTTGTTGTTCAATAACATCTATTTTTTTACTCTTTTCTACAAAATATTTTGGTGGCAACTTTGTTTCCTTGATTTATATGATTTCAGGTGAACTTGGCTTGATTTGCTTCATCATACTCCTTATGATTTTTCTATTCTTTCTCCCCTGCTCTTTATATTCCTCTATTATTTGTACATTTCTTCTTTTGGCACTCTGTTATGAGGTTTTGATGAATTACTAATGTCTGTCTTTGATGATTTTTCTTGTTCATTTGTTTCGCTGGCTTTCTTTCTTCTAATATCTTCCAGTTCATTTCTCTTCTGCTCATGATTACCTAATTTATATCTAGGTCTACCTCCTGAGGGTTTTTCTTGAGTTATTAATTACTTGGGTGTAACATCATGGTCAAAATCTTCAACATTATGGGTTTATGTCTCTATCATATTATTGGCAACCAAATCCTCACTTACTTTTATTTCTTGCTCAAGGTTAGGGTTTGAGGAAATTCTTCTTCAAATTCTTCTTGTCTTTAGGATCTTTTATTCATCTGAGCTATCAATAAAATAATTTCTAACCAAGAAGTATTTCCAATTATCATTGTTAGCTTTTAGTTCTACCTCAACGAGTATTTTGACTAACCCATGAAGATATAAAGCCTTGTCGATATCCTTTGAATCCCATTGAATATTAAAGGCCATTTTCTTTAAAATATACAATAGATATTATGGAAAGTTTAATTATTTACCCTTTATGAAATTCATTAGTAACTGGGCATGGTAAAATAAAAATATTCCATATCTTCCCTCACAAGTAAGGAATTTTTGTAGAACATATAATATATTATGCCATTTTATTTTCATCATAGAAACTAAAATGCCCTTTTTAAATGTTGGGATATCCATACCTAGGTTGTGCAAGAAATATCACCATGTTTCATCCTTCAACTTCTGATTTTTAGACCAATTTTTTCCATTTTGGGGGAGCTCCATTACTTCTGCTAGAAATGACTCAGTCAGCTTGAACTTGATGTCTCCAAATATTTTCCTCCACCTCGTCAAATTCTTGTGTAAACGCCCTTGTTACCTTTGTCTCATAATGTTCGAATTCTTCAAATAACTTCAACCAACCTACTTTTTGCAATTTTCTCTAGACGTTCAGATAAACAACTAAGAATTTTGCCCCTTTGGGTTCATGTCAGATTATGACTCTTATCGCTATGAAGGTTTTTCCCTCAAATTGCCTATTCAACAATCTATCACAAAGAACCATGGGAAGTGGATGCTATAATAAAATCAATGAGGGGTAATGGTATTATGGAATGAAAAACTTTGTGGTGGTATTATGATAGGACTCTCCTATTTAAGTCATAATTTCCTATCAGTTTCTTGATAAGATCCTTGATTTGCGAGATAGGCTTCGAAACTTTGTGTTTTCCGAATAGGATAAGGATATATTTAGGATATGATGGAGTGAAATGGTAGAAAATGATTTTGTATTGTGCCATCATTGAAATATATGGTTTTATATGAACCTTTTAAACCTTTACAAACTCAAATTTCAATAAAATTGATTGACTATACATAATGTTACCTTCTTGAATTACCTTACCTTTATGTTTGAAATTGATTTTCTTGCAGGTTCAATGCATTTTTTTATGAATCAACTATGACATGTCCAATTGGCTATGGAATGTTGCAAGTATTTAGAAATTTTCTTCTAATTCTTTCAAGAAACTTGTTGATGTTGATGTTGTTGATGTTGATGATACTGGTGATGCTAATGATACTGATGATGCTGATGAGATATCCTTAAAAGAGAAAAAAATTCTTCAAACTTATTAGTTTGAAATAAAAATTTATTTGCAAAGAGGAAAGGAAAAAGGAGAAAATCCAAGTTTCCAAACATCTTGGTTTTCAACTAGTATTTTTTGCATAGTTTATGCCAATAATGCTGGTTTTCATAACTATATATATAGATATATAGATATATTTATAATGCATCAAAATTATTTTGGTAGTAGAGGAGAATAACTCCTTTTTCTACCAATTTCAAATCAGAACTTTCTTGCATACTTTGAAGAATTTCTTCTCTTTTTAAGGGCTTGCGATAGAGATTTAATCTATACCCATTAACAAGAAAATTAATCCCTTCTTCATTAATAGTCTTAATCCTTCCTACTCCATTGTTGTAAACAATTTCTGTCTCATAGGGGCCTAACCAATGTGTTTGAAATATCTCTTGAAAATATTTAAATTTGGAATTAAAGAGAAGGGTCCAATCACCTGATTTGAACTTTTCAAATTTGATAAACTTGTCCTGCCATCTTGTCTTTTGCTATTGGATTATGTTTGTCCTATGAATAACATCTTGTCTAATCTTGTCCAATTCATTTATCTGATCTAATCTTTGCTTTTGGGCCTCGGAGATATCTAGCCCCATTTTTGTTGTTGTCTTGTAGGTCTCGAATTGGAATTTAATAGGAAGTAGAACTTGTTTCCCATAGATAAACTCATAAGGAGTATGTCTTGTAATATTCCTCCAAGTGGTCTGATATGCGCAAAGTGATTTTGGAAGCCTATCTTCCCAATCTCTTCTATGTAGATGCATAGTATTGGTAAATATGGCTTCAAGAATTTTTTTTTTGCATTCCACTTTTCCATTATCTTGTCGATGACATGGAGTGGATTTGCGATGCCTGATTTTGTATTGCTCCATGATTTTCTGCACTAGCTAGGATGGAAATTGTGCACCCTGATCTATTACAATTTCTCTTGGTACACCAAAACAAGTGAAAATATCCTAAAAAAATGTAACAATAAAATTTTCAATAAAAATATTTAGTGGTATAGCCTCTACCCATTTAGTAACATAATCAGTGCAAATAAGTATGTACCTCTTTTTCTTGGATGGAGGATTAATGGGTCTAACAAAATCTAGAGCTCATGTCTCAAAAGGCTCTATTAATACCTGTGGTTGTAGAGACGTCTCATCTGATTGGATAAGTCTCCCCATCCTTTGACAACTAACAAATATTTTGACATATTCTTTGGCATCCTTAAAAAGAGAAGACCAATAATATTCCAAAAGAAGTACTTTATATGTAGTTCATCTATCGACAAAATTTCCTCCACAAGGTTCATCATGACATGCTTTAAGTATCTCAAGTAGTACATCTTCTTGAACACATATTCTAATGATTAGATTAGTTCATGTTTAATATATTCTCCTTCTACCCAAGAATAGGGAATATTGGCTTTATGATCTAGGTGCCTCTAGACACGCTTAGAATTCAAAAGTGGCTCAGCAAAAGATGAAAAATCAAAGACCTCAGATCGAAGTGAAACTAGGACCAGATCATAATGCTCGTCGCCCTGATTCCAACGGTGTGAACGACGCTCAAATCTGATTTCATATGGTAAAGTTATAGCTAGTCAAAATTTTGGTCAAATTTGGCGAAGTGGTAGGCTTAAGGATGCAACAAATTGGCAGAGACCCAGTCCATGAAATCCGGCCACCAGAATCGGTAAATTTGTTGAATAGTTAAAAATCCCAATGACCCTTATTTTTGAAAAGTTAAAAAAGAACCATTGTGTTATATATATAT